>JAFVLL020041675.1:0-19235 GCA_021397915.2 Tor tambroides | reverse complement strand
TTTGGCAAGTTTGAGAAGTGGTCTATATGCTGGGATTAGCATAACAGAGATGTGGTCCGAGTACCCGAGGTGGGGGCGGGGTTCAGCTTTGTATGCATTTTTCTCTGTTGTATAAACAATGTCCAGTGTGTTGTTTCCCCTTGTAGCAAAATTCACATGTTGGTAGAACTTTGGCAAAACTTCAGATGCTATAAATCTACCGTTCATAAATCCTAAGAGGAATAGTCCACCCAAAAATGAAAATCGTTCTCATTTACTCAATCCACTGAGGTTTGTTCTTGCACATCAAGCAAGTACAGTTGAGTACTTGCTTGATGTTCACCATAATTGATGTGCTATGATCATTGTGTTTATCAAATGTGAATAAATGGCTAAAGTAAAGCTGTTTGTCATTTAAAATGACTGTGTATTCTTTGAAAGATTAAACTGCTTTATTCATATGTATTACAATTCCACTGTTTTTAAGCACTTTTTGAAGCTTGAAAATTTGTTGTGATGGACAAAAAGCATGAGAGAATATTTAAAAAAAAAAAAAAAAAAAAAAAAGTGTAAATTTAAATAGTGTTCTGATAATGAACAAAATTAAGTGTTTGTAACAATATGATGGTGAGTAAATGATGACAGAATAAACAGAAAAGCCTAATTTAAGTATTCTTCATGCTGACACAACCAGTTATATTATGGCATATTTGATTTGAGCTGCACTGAAAACAAAGATTGTCCGGGAATTATGAACTCAAATGATTATTTTGTCCTTTTTGATGCATGACAGCCTGTGTTTGCTGTGATCTTAATGATGAATTTAAATTTTTGTATGAGCTCTTCATATAAAACCCTTTCTCTTACATTTAATGATGTGATGCATGTGATCCCACAGAGACCAAGTGAGCCTTGAGAATGAGCACAGGAGGAGAACAACCAGTGAGATGAGCATTGGAAGTGTTGGCAGTTATTCTACTATACCACCAGTGAGTACAACCTTTCAATATATTTATTCAAGGTTTAAAAGTTTACCCCTGCTGTCGGCGCCGGTAGCCTTGAGGGCAGCGATCCCGTCCCCCTCTCTTTCTACCACTTTGTTTCCTGTCCTCTCTACACTGTCCTATCAAATTAAAATGGCAAAACTAAAAAAAAATAATAACCCCTGCTGTCACAAAAACATAAAGAAATTAATCCTTTTGGTTTGCATATATAAATAGGAAAAAATAAATGTAATTTTGCTTTCCTGAAGCAAGTTTTGAATTTTATGTTGTTGCATTAAAATGAAGTGTTGGATATCCCCCAATGCAGGAGGTCATCAGGCAGAAAGTGAAGAGACAGCTCACAAAACAGCAGAAGGCCGCTCAGAGAAGACGTCTACAGAAGGGTGAAGCCAACCTGGTGACCAAGGAGAGGAGAGAAAATCAGCACAACATCAAGAGCAGTTTGGAGACGGATTACTTCTGGGGCTGACGATGGCCCTGAAATCTTTTGATGTGACTTCAGGACTTCTAACATTTTTCAGAGTTGCTTCTGTATCTACTGAATTAATAATAATAAAAAAACGTAATCCTGTGAAATGTTGTCTTTAGCTTTGTTTATGGTTTGACTTGGTTTATTTCAAATAACAGAGAATTGTAGTCAGTTACATGTTATACATTGCATGTACACTACTGTGAAATAAGTATTAAGCCATTAGCATTTTCACCAAAAACAAAATGGCTTTAAGTCAGTTATTTCTATCTTTTGCTGTAGTGTGTCAGTAGGAAATATCAGTTTACATTTCCAAACATAATTGTAATAATCCAGTGAGATTTTTGTTTGCACAAGGAGTCTGATAACAGCCAGTGCTCCACACAGAGATCTGATTTCATAATCATCCAGTCTGTCTGGAAAGACATGAAGAAACTGAACAAACTGAGACAGACTAAATCCAGAAGAACTGTGACAATGTCTCAAAAATGCTTCAAGAAACCTACCTGCAAAGCTACAGTACTGTTAAAAGTTATAGGAGCTTGTGTCAAAATGCTGTAAAATGAGGATGCTGTCAAAAATAATTTAATAAATTTTATTTTTCAATTAACTAAATCAAATCAACGTTTGGTGATATATTTGCTTAGTTCAGAAGAATAAATAAAATCAAATATATACACGCATCAATTTATTTGACCCTTGCAAGCGAGCACGGTATTGTTATTATTAATGTTATTATTAAACCCCACAAAAATATATATATTTCTTCCAAAATGAAGTTTTCAGAATCTGCCGTTTCTTAATGAAACTTTATGAAACCTACTACGAGTAGCACTGTAAAATGTTGTATCTAGTTTCACACATTGCCTCATCATGTCTTCGCGTTTTGTCCCTTCCTGCTCGCCATTGAAGGGTGGAGGGACACGTGACCTGTATTGCGATAGGGTCCAGGAACAAAACAAACCCTCAAGAACTGACGGCTCCGCTAAAGCTTTGTCTGACTGACAGCTGCTGTTTAAAAGACTAATATCACGTAATATCATTTAGGTGAGTTATACTAATCTTCCTTTCACACGGGATGATTCTGAGATGATTTTGTTCTGTTTTGGAGAGCGAATCACCAATGTTAGCAGGGGTTATGTGGGTTGATCTTATGATGTAGCTATGTCGGTTTACTTTTTACTAGAAATAGCAGCTTCCTTCGTGGAAATAACTTATTTATTCACTGTTAAGAACAGAAAGAGAGTTAAAACATCTGGGTATGAACCACTGTTCGGGCTCTTCAGTGTTTTGTTACTGTCAGTAGACTTCAGTTGTTTACATGTTGATAGCTCTTACCTCCATAGATATGTATATATGTATATGTATACATATCTATGCTTACCTCTAGAATTTGTTTGACTTTTTTGGTTTTGTTTTCTGTTGCCATATGAATGTTAGTGTTTTATGTGATAATTTACTCATCCCCATGTTGTTACAAACCCATGTGGCTTTCTTGAGTGAAACACCAAAGACACATGCCTGTCTGTCTGTCTGTCTTTCTATCTGTCTGTGTATCTATCTTAGGTGATTGTAGTGCCATAGAAAGTTGTTACAAACCCATATGACATTCTTTCTTAATCAAAACACAAAAAGGGATGTTTCTGAATGTTGAGCAATGAAAGTCTCAGTTACCTTTCATTTTCATTGCATCTTCTTTCCATATGAAAGTGAAAAGTAATTGTTATTCTGCAAAGCATCTCATTTTGTGTTTCACAGCAGAAACTGTCCCATTAAACGGCATCTATCCTTTAAAGCTTCATGACTTGTGCATTGCAGGGTTCTGTGTGGATCTAGAGAAATGGAGTAATTTTATAACAATAATGTGGATACCTATGTAGAGATGGAGGCTGTGAGACCCAAAAAGTCAAAGTCCAAATCCAGTGGGAAGCCACAGGTAAAACTCACCCATATACTTCTTTTACTACACGTTCATTTTTGAGAGTTTAGACCTTGTTTTCATTAAAAATGCAATTCTCTCATAATCCTAAGTAAAGTTGTGCTTCATTAACAGGTCAAAAAGGAGAGACAGGCAGAGAATGTTAGACAGCCTTCAGGACCTTCAACAGCAGTTAATGAGCCAACGCCATATTCTGAGTTCAGTGATGTCTCCCTTAGCCTTTCTCATGAGCCTCCAGCTCCTGATCTGAAACCACCTGCCACTCAGACCTCACTAGATCATAATGACAAAGCTGAAAAGGATCAAGACCAAGTTCTCTTGTCAGATACGACTGAAATAGTAAAGAAACCATCTTGCAATGAAGAGAAAGAGGATAAAACACCATCACAAGACACAACACCTCGGGTGGACCAAGCTTTGGCACCCGTTCGGTCCTGTCAAAGTGATCCCAAACTTCTTAGTGCTAAACTTGAGCCATTTAGTGTACCTTCCATATATCCATCTATCCCTGCTTCCTGCTCTGAGCCTCAGCTTTCAGAGGACTCGTACTCTATCACCTATGGACTGCTAGATGCATCTTGTATGACAGTGGCTTCTGAGGGACAAGTAGCTCCAGCTGTTCTTCCTCTGGCTAACCAGGAGTCCTCCCCTCCCAGCTTGCTCCCTGTGGAGGTCGCTGACGAGAGACCCAGGGAGAGGCTTTACCCAGAGCTGCCCGGGACCTGCCAATCTGTGAAGCCTTTCACTAGCGAGCAGCTACGTACATGGGAACCCGGTTCCTGGTTGGAAAACGTGGAGATTCATGAAGCGGAGTTCCAGAGTCTGGCCCACCAAGAAGGACATGAGCTGTACGAGCTGCTGCTGAGCTACTGGAGGTGCCGTAAGCAGCTGACACAGGCCCAGACCGAACTGCAGGCTGCTAATTCAGACTGCAAAAATGTGCAGAATCGCCTGTGGAGCTTCAAGGATGAAAGGCTTTCATTGCAGGTTTGTCATACCTGTGTATCGCTGTCTTTTTTTTATGTTTGCATCTCTGTTGTGCTTTTTACCTGTGCTTTTATCTATCTATCTATCTATCTATCTATTGTTCTATTGTTCTATCTATTGTTCTATTAAAGTCTATAAACTTTAAGATGTCAAGACAACCCATCTATCTGTTTGTCGTTCTGTCTATTGTTCTGTCTG
The DNA here is from genome assembly GCA_021397915.2 of Tor tambroides. NCBI lineage: Eukaryota > Metazoa > Chordata > Actinopteri > Cypriniformes > Cyprinidae > Tor > Tor tambroides. Next base: position 14,659 of record JAFVLL020041675.1, on the reverse strand, counting down.
TCTGTGTTTCTGTCTGTCAGCTATTTATCATTCTATCTAAATATAGTTCTATTAAAGCCTATAAACTGAAATGTCCAGACATCTTTTAAAAATGTATTTTAAATATGTAAAAAAAAGCTTTGCCTTTCTTCAGTAGTTAAATCAATATGAATTTCTTTGAATATCAATTTATTTGAATTCTACTTGAGTTCAAATTTGATTTGTGATTCTGCATCCTGTTTGCTACCTCAATTCTCATTCAATAAAATTTCAAGAACTTGTGAATGATGCACAACCCTGATAAGCTGAATGTTTTTTTTGCTGACTTTTAGTAGTGTGATCTCTAGTCTAATAAAGATTTATAATATGTCCTTGTTTTATAGTATGTCCCAGCTGTTTAAGTCACACCATGCCTTTACCATAAAAATGCATTGCACTGGTCTATTTTATTCATCACACACACACCTGTTTGCTTTACAGGGTGTATGTGCGGACCAGACCAAGGTGTTTGGCTACCACTGCTACCAGCAGGTGACAATGAACGAGGCTGCATTAGCTGAGCTGAAGCATCTGTTTTCTGCGAAAGCAGAAATTCTCCATCAGACAGTGGCCCTGCACTCATACACCTCCATCCTGTCCTGTCTACAAGTGGAGTCTTATCTCTACCGCTTGCTCAGCAGTAACCCCACCACCAAGAGTGTGGCTGTGCAAGATACAAGCACAGGCAAGTTCACACTGATAAGTCTAGAGTCTAGACTGTATATAAAACAGAAATAATTGATTAGTTTACACTGTTGCTAATGAGTACAATGACTGTCAGAAATACTTTCATATATTACACTGGTTGTTCGGTCTGACAAAACACCAAACTCTGGCAAATGTTAAAAAAAAAAAAAAAATGTTCATTTTGAGGCAAATTAAATTAATAAATAATGAAGCATATAAAATTCAATACTCACTGGATTTTGCTTTTTCTGTCTTTGTGTATTCAAGACAACTTTTAACCAAAGACTGGACCAAAACTGATGACTTTTGAGTGTGTTATTTGTCTGGTCATGCTGATCATTGAAAACGGATAGGATTACTGCTAAAAGTAATTGTGTTGTGTAATTTTGAATGCCATGCTGTCTATTGATTTTTGTGTGGTTTGTTTTATATTGAATTTCTCAGTGAGTCCAAAGTCTCAGCCCTCTTCTTTGCAACCGCTGAAGGAGAGCATCAGTGTGCTGTTCATCTTCACCCGACGGGTCCTTGATGATTCTCAGTTTCAGGCTGACATACATCTGTGGCTTCAGAGGCTGGTAAAGACCCCCAGTAACCAGCTAATGAAAGGAGAAATTGCAATTTTAAAGATAACATGAGATCACAATATTAGAAAATATTTTGGAATTATTTTATATATAAAATAGAAAACAGCTATTTTAAAATGTTATATTTCACAATAGTAATGTTTTTATACTGTATTTTCGATCAAATAAGTAAACACAACCTTAGTTAATCATAAGAGACTTTCAAAAACATTTTTAAAAATCATACTTTTGAACAACAGTGCATTATTAGTAGCTGTAAATAGCTTGGAATTATTGTAAATATTTTATTTTGATGTTCTTTCATTTATTTAGTGCAAGCTAAGTTTGCAATATTAATACCCTTACATTACTATAGCAATAAAAGGAGCTAGTTTAAAAGATCTGCTTTTCTCCATCCAGGTGTCTGTGCTGCATCAGGTCTGTTCTACAAGAGATCATCTATTCATCCTAAATCACCTGCTCTGCTGCCCGGCAGGTGTGGGGAAATGGGCTGTGCCGTTCCTACAGGTACTGAAGCAGAGCCTTGATATGTGACTCAAATGAGCTGAAACAATAGTAAATGTTAACAGGGAAATTTAAAATGCCCCTATTATGGGTTATGAAAGGTTCATATTTTGGTTTTGGGAGTCTCCAACAACAGGTTGACATGCATGCAAGGTCAAAAAACACTTTTATTTTCTTATAATATGCATTTATTTTTACCTTATTTGCTCAACGACTCCCAAATGATTCGTTCAACGATTCATTTTTCCAAACCCCTCATTTGATTGGTCGATTTCATTTAAAGCAGTGTTTGTGAGCTTTTAACGCTCCAAAAGCGGCACCTAGTGGCAAAGAATGAATTTGCATTTTCATTCAGACTAGCGCGAAAATCAAGTTTTCCCAGGTCTGCGCGTGCAACAATTGGGCGGGCAATATGCTAATGTTTGACGTCAACATGAAACGGCTTGGGATTCGTTTTAAAAACGACTCGTTTCAATGATGCAGAGTCGACTCTTTCTTTTGAGAGACAATAACTTTACACACGGTGCACTTTCAGATTTAAAACGTTGCAGGATGTTTTCATTCACTTAGACCTGTGTTACACACTGCTTGAAAGGTAATTTTCAAAAATCCATAAATAGGGGCACTTTAAAAATATATGGGTAACACTTTATAATAACTGCACACTATGAATCATTAGTTAATCATTAGTAAATAGTCAATTCATCCTTTATGTTCCAACATTAATAGGCATTAGTAAGCAGTTTATAAATACAGCTATAAATGTTTTGTTCTTGAGCATATCTATAATGTTTAATAATTGTATTTTCATACTTTATTGATGATCAGTTTATCATTTCTCTAAATTATTACGTTATTTACAAACCAGTTAGTTAGGAGTTGTCAGTGGTTCATAAGAACATTTAGAAAGTGTAAGTAAATGATTAAGAAACTATTTAAATGCACATTTATAAATCTTATTATTTAGACACATGATAGGCTAATAGTTGCTCATTGTGTTAATAAATGCTTTATTAACACACATTCCTGCTTTAATTCATGATTAAGTCAGGTAGTTATAAAACATTTAGTAGTTGCCAGCCATCTGTTTTTGTGAGCTCATCTAAAGTGAGGACTATTTATACCTTGTAAAGCATTTACAAAGGAGATTTAAAGGCTCATTTATCTTCCAAACAGAAAAGTTAAACAAACACAACACAGAGGGATACAAAACACAAATATTTTTTCAAGATGCAAAAAAAATGAAACTGTACAACTGTACACTTGATAAAAAATTAAATATAAACCTCTGCGATTTCATAGAAAAAAAATTCAAGCGTACAGTTTAATTTTTTGCATCTTGAAATAAATATTTCTGAGTTCTGTATCCCTCTGTGTTGTGTTTGTTTATTTTTTCTGTTAGGAAGATAAATGAGCCTTTAAATCTCCTTTGTAATAGATATGCTTATAAATCAAGAACAAGGCATTTATAGCTGTATTTATAAACTGCTTACTAATGACTATTAATGTTGGGACAATGCTTTACAAAGGATGAACTGACTATTTACTAATGCTTACCTAAATTATTCATAGCGTGCAGTTATTATAAAGTGTTACCAATATATGTTTAAAAAAATCTCAAATATGTGCTTGTCTTATAATAGTCATTGAATCTGCTTTCCTTCCATAGATTAAAGTATTGGATAATCCATCTGGAGTGTATCATTTCATGCAGGCCCTGGCTATCCTCATGTCTCCAGCGAGGTAAAGATTAGCTTTACTGGAAACTGAGCTTATGATTCATTGAATTTTGTCCTTTATTATTATATGTATTATTGTTTATATTATCACAATTGAGTCCAACTTGAAAAGCTATTGCTTGGGTTTAAACCGGTTATAACTAAAAGCACAAACTGGAGACAATGACATTTTGGCTTTCATTCAATATGGAGTTGTGTGTGTGACATGCAGGCACCGTGCAGACTTCCTGGCACACATGAAGCCCAGTGACGCGATGGGCAACAGTCTTACAGGGCCTGTATCTGGTAACTGGACTCTAGTGGATGAGGGTGGAGAGGAGGTGAGGGTTCATCATGAAACTGACATTTGTGCTCAGCCCCTGTGTCAATGCTTTATAAGAGATTGTCTGAACTCAGATTGTTATGCTAATTCGGATTAAATTATGAAAATAAAAAACAGAAGCATGAATGGCTTCAGACCTCAATGCAGGAAGCAGTTATATTATTGCTTTAACATCTGATTAGACTTTACAGACTGCTGTTTTGACGTATGACTTCTGTCAGCAGACCAAAATTGTCAATATTTTGTGTCTCTTATGTAACCACCAACAAAACCTTTGTTTTGGTTGTTATGACTGTACACCATACTCCCATGTGAATGCCTACTATAACACTCTTGTGAACTTTCTCAGGATGAAGACCCAGAAACAAGCTGGATGCTGCTGTCTGAAGATGATCTGGTTTCTCTGTTCTCTCAGTTTCCATTTGATGAGCTCTTCAAACACTTACTGGGTATCTGCTCTAAAGGTGAGACTGTCATTTTGGCCCCATAAATGAGCTTAGACAGCCATGCAATGTTCAGTGTACATCTGGTTCTCCTAATTTACTGGTCAGTAGATTGTATAGTATTCACCTGTTATTAAAGGGATAGTTCACCCACAAAGGCAAGTTCTGTCATCATTTACTCACCCTCGTGTGACATTTTCAATAGAATGCAAATGACGAAATATTGAAAAATGTACTGTCAATATAAGAAAGTGAATGGGCATCCTAAATGGAAAAAAGCTTAAAAAGCCATTTCCCCTAAGACTTAGAAATCCTTAGAACAGTTATTTGTATATTAAAGTTGACATTTTATACTGTTTCTAATTAGTTGTCCTGTTAAATGTCACTCTTGCCAATAGGCGACTATCAGCCTCAAGCCACCACCAGTCAAAAGATGATGAAGATATTTGCATTTGCTTCTTCACTGGTCGAACTGCTTGCTGTCGGCTTGCAGACTTACAACAGAGCACGTTATCGCCAATTTGTAAAGAGAATTGGTTACATGATCAGGTTTGTAAGCTTATTAATTTAAGTCTTTTTCATACTATAAAATATCCATCTTAAGTAATCCTGACAAACCACAGATGTTATAATGAATGTATTTTTTCTTACGTTTTTAGAAGCTATTTAGTAGGTTTTCAGTCATATTTAACTGAACAGTAATTTAGACCTTTGAGGGGATTTTTTCTCTCCTTATTCTAGGATGACGCTCTGTTATGTTAGTGACCACTGGGCGCAGTACATCAGCCTGACAGGTGTGAGCAGGACCACAATGCAGGAACAGTCATTTTCAACAGAGAAGCTGCAGGTGGAGTTTGACCATCTCTTCCTGAGAGCAGTGCTTCATGTGCTCAAGGCCAAGAGGTACAGAGTTATTCCAGAGCTGGGGCTTAACTATTAGTAAACATGCTCCAGACATTAAGCTTTGGTGCCTACAAGGGAGAAGAAGGTTCACATCTGACCTACGTTGTACCCTGATCCCATTGCCCCTCGCCTTTTTTTCTGTCTCCTCTCTATGTTTGCTGTCAATAAAAGATTTACGTTACTATACACATCTCTTTCTGAAGCTGTGTCTATTTAACTAACCCTTTATTGATTCACAGACTGGGCATATGGCTGTTCATGTCTGAGATGCCGTATGGCACGTTATCCAGCTCCATGCTGTGGAAGATCTTCTACATTATGCAGTGTGCAGAGATGGACAGTCTGGAGAAGCTAAGCTGTAGCCTGAGTGCTGAGGACTGTATCCAGGGGCTCAGAGGTGAGATACCAAGCACATCTGATGCTGGTGAACACAAAAAGAATAGTTTAGAGCGCTGGTTCTCAACCTTTCTGACTTTATGTATGTCCAGAACCAAGTCATCAGGAAAAGTTTCAGTGCTGGCTGTCAGAGATAAACAGCTCAGATGGAATCTGCCTGTTGACAACGTTTGCACATATGGCCCAGCCCAGACGTACCGACGTAGACCCTGAATTTGTCAGGAACATAGTGCTAGAGATTTACGAGGTGACTCAACTTTTTTTCCGAACTTTTACTGAAAACCTTTATGATGAATCCATCATCTAATCATAACATCATCCAGACGTTTTAAGTGCAATAAATATTTGATTACTCTTTCCTTTAAGGTGTCCTATGTTAGTATCACCACCCGTGAAATCTTTTCTAAAGTTGGGCGGGAGTTACTTGCAGCTATAGCGACTGCCCACCCTCACATCATCTCTGTGCTGTTGAAGAGACTGAGAGAGACCATAGAGAAAGTGGGCATGGTGAGTGAACTACAGCATCCATCAGTTCACCAAAGGCATGGGAACTGAGCAGAGATTGACGAAGAACAGCAATTAAGCAAGCAACATTAAATATGCATTCAGTAGAGCTGTTGTAGATGAAGCAGAATGTAATGCAGGGTCTCTGGATACATTTATAAATTGTGTCAGTCGTGTCATGAGATGCAGAAATTTAATTGTAGGTAAGAAGACTTCTACGAACTATGAGCTGGTGATAGGCTTATTTTCAATGATAGGGAAATAAAACAAACAATATATTGACTTCTAAAGCCACTTTTTGGTATTGTCTGTTCAATGGTTTGCTCATCTGCCACAAAAATGTCTTTGAATGATCTGGGGGTTTTCTCAGCAAATACTGATACATTCTGTTATTTACCCTAATTATAATTATCTCTCCAGGTGTCACTGTACCTTTTCAAGGAGTTGCCCCTGCACTTGTGGACGCCAGCTCGAGCTGAGGTGGGGTTGATCCGAGATTGGCTGTTAAACTTCAGTCTCACTGCTGTGGAGAACAGATTAGCCTGCATCATACTAGAGGGCCTCAACTGGGGATTTCAGCCTGTGAGTCTCAGTCATAAATATGGAAAGATATGCACTGATTTATTATCTAACAGATGTGTCCATGGATGGTGTATTTTTGTGCTAAATCGTGATATTCTCTGATGAGTCGTTGATAGGCCTGATACAAACTAATTCCTTGTGTGGTTAATCTGACTATTAAATTACCTTTTTTAAGTGTTGTATATAAGAAGTATAACTTTCTCTTTCACCAACAGAATGGTTGCCTCATTTTACCAGCATCTTTGCATAGTGAAGTCGCACTTTTGGTGATAGAGGCATATCAAAAATATCTCACAGACAAACCATATGGTGGAATCCTCTCAGAAGGCATCAAACAGGTATGTTTCACATAGTGAAATAAGGCTCTTAATTAACATTGATTGTCATCAGCATTGAAAAAGCTTTGTTTTGTGTGTGTGTGTGTTGGGGGGGGGGGGGGGGTTAATGCATAATGAAGCTAATACAGACTGTATTAATCTTTGTAAAATCTCTAGTTTGCAGTGGTTCAACCCCATTCATCAGCAGAAATAATAGCCAAAAGTTTGATCAGCTTCTTAATAGTTAACAAGTTTCCTCATAGAATGAACATTTTCTTCCTAGTGCCATTTGAACTGTTATCAGCTCACATTTTCTGCATGATAACTCTCTGCAGGTGTCTTACCTGGCTAACGTGGTGCGGCTCGGCCAGACACCAGAATCCTCCTTTAACCAGTGGGCCTGGGACCTGGTTCTTAGGCTAAAGCTCCATGTCAATGAAATAAGTCCTCAGAATACTTGGTGCCCTCTTCCCTCCTCCAGCGCCCCCAGTGTGCCTGAGATCACAGACTCTCCCACCATGCACCCAGTGTTCAAAGCAGTCAAAGCGGGCATCCCCATCGGGTGTTTTCTGGCTATTGACATGACCACCATTGGGCACAGGTTTGGAAGGAATATACTCGTTTGATTCTAATAGATAAAGTGTATTGACCATAGACTGACTGATTCATCAACAGTAATGTTCCAAGCAGGATGAACATCCAAATCTAGTAACATGAATTCATTTTCAATGTTTTGCATTTGACAGTTTAGAGAAGTTCTGCAGTGATGGAATATCTCTGCTGAAGACCCTGGTTCAGTCCCGTCATCTCAAAGCTGTAGTGCATATACTGGAAAACATTCTTCCTCTGGTCTACCACTGCCAGTTCTACCTGCTCAAAAATGAACAGTTAAGAACATTTATGTTTATATTGTCATATATTTATCACTTTCTGTTAGACATTACATCAACCTTGAATTTTTTTTTTTTTTTACAGCATAAATAATGAATTAATATATTGTTGTAGGTATGTAAGCAATTCTAATGCTTTTCTCTAAATGTTAATCAGGTTTCTGAGCTGTATCCAGCTCTTCTTGCAGCTGGATAGTGGGACTCAGGGTGTGACCCAGCAGGTTACACAGAAGGTGGCCCAGCATCTGATTGGCACCTCTACATGTGAGAACATCAAACTCCTTAACAGTGTGATCCAGGTGGGATTTTGAAATGTGTTAAAGGATTTTCCATATATACTGGGCACTTGGTGCACTTTTTCTTTATTATCCAATACAACGTACCCATTAAAAAAGTTAAAAAGTTTATTTTAGAGAATTTTTAGAGAGTCTCCTATGCTCACCAAGGCTGCATTTATTTGATCAAAAATACTGTGAAAACAGTAATAAATTATTATAACTGAAAAAAAAAACTGTTATCCATTTGAATATATTTTAAAATTGAATTTATTTCTGTTGTGGTAAAGCTGAATTATCAGCAGCCATTACAGCAGTCTTCCATTTCACGTTCCTTTAGAAATCAGTCTAATATGCTGACATGACATTTTCTGAATTTTTAATAAAAAGTTTAAAAGAACAGCATTTGTTTGAAATACAAATCTTTTGTAACATCATAAATGTCTACTTTTGATCAATTTATTGTATCTTTGCTGGAAAAAAAATTACTTCATACTTTTGTATACATAAAAAGTAATTACAATTTAAATACAAAACCTTTCAACTAAAACCTGAATTTTCAATTTCAACCTTCCTGTCCTTCAGGCTCATATTCTGGAGAGCTCCAGGCCTGGGCGTGTTGGTGCAGTAGCAGTTCTTGAGTTCTGGCTTCAGGTTTTGACAGAACAGAACCTCTGGCATCGAGACAAAGCTGTTCTCTACCTTCTGGACCACCTGTGCTGCGTTGCATTTCTTCACCAACAAGAGGAATGTCTCCAGAAACTTCTCTACCAACAACATAAGGTTTTCTACTCTTGGATTTGTTACTTCTTTTAACAAATGACTTCTTTTAGCAAACTACTTAGAAAACTTAGAACTACTTTTTCTTATGGGTTTTTGGATTTGCCTTTTAGAGTGCTTTAGGTTACCATGGAGACAAAGGTTTCCTGTCATCTCTTATGGGCTGGATAGTGGCAGGAAATATCACTCCATCCTTCATTGAGGGCAATTCTCTCACAGGAGAGGTATGTGCAGGCTATTGCTTAAACAGCTCATCTAGATCTGATTACTTTTAGTCACCATTTCCCTCTACGTGTTTTAATTTTGTCTTAAGGTGTGGTTTGCTTGGTTGGTCCTCAACATGGAGACAATGTTCGAGGAAGACTCTCAGCTGCGACGCTGTGTGGAGCATGAGCTCCTCTCGAACCCTGCTTACACACCAGATCAGGCTCTGAAGGTAAACTTTCATTCTTCTCATACTCCAGTACAATTATCATGTGCAGCCACATGGATGAGAACCTTTTGAGCACACCTGAAATTATCAGGGAATGTTAAAATAGTTTTAGACTGTCTAGATTTTTCACTTTGTGGGTGGTTCTTTAGAGTAAAACTCGTCTACCTGATACATCAGTCTTTTCGTTACGAAGCCCCTAATGATGATGAAATAAACATGAGATGTGAGGAATTTTTTCTTTTTTGTGAACGCAAAGTTTCTTGGGGCGATGCAAAACTTTTTGCGAGCAAATGAACTAACTTTTTCCTCCCAACTTATGTCCCATGTTCCCTTAGAGGCTATGTATTTTGTCTTATTGGTGATATATTTAATTAAGTAATTTCAAAGATTTAAAAAAACAATGTGTCAACAACAATCATGAAAAGTATACATCATGGAAAGATAATAGAAAATAATTGGTCAAAAAGGTTTGGGTACCTGTACATGTTTTTATACATTCATAGTACAATAAACGTGCAATTCATTAGCCTGTTTTTTTTTTCCGGTTTGTCAGAAAGCCCAGGTGCGCCTTAAGCTTCAGGTCATCCCGTCCCTCCAGAGACTGATGATTTATCGCTGGGCTCAACAAGCTTTAGCTACCCCTGCAGATCATCCACTCCTGCCTTTGGTGTGGCAGAAATTTTTCCAACTTTATCTCCGTCAACCTGGACCAGAGTTTGGGTGCGTTAAACAAAAGCATTCTGTCTTTATTTGGCTTGTTATTGTGATTTTTAGGATCTGGCTTCTTAAAATTAAGATTTACAAACGTTTTAGATATATTATCATGCTATTTCCCTTCACTAATATGCAGTTGTTACATAATGCATGTTGGATTCAAAGTACATGTTGTACGTTCTATATTCAAGTGAAAATGTTCACCCTGTTCCTCTTTCCTTCTTTTTTTTTTTCTCCCTCCCCCTCATTTCCCGTTTTGTACTCCTTTCTTATTGACGATTTCACTCATTTCATGTTTCACCAGATTTTACTCTAAGCTTTATGTAGCAGAACTGATGACTCACAAGACTGATGTTCCAGCTCTTTGACTTACACAACTTCTATGTTCTGTTCTCTGATATGTGTTGAACATAATGTCAGATGCATTTCATGTCCTGTGTTTGTCAGTATATTACTATATTTGTATCTGCACAATATCAGTTTTTATTACATGACTGAAATACTCCACAATCCCTTTCCTTTAAAAAAATGAAATAATTCCAGCACAACTCAGTATTTTATGTCTGTTATTAATTTGTGTGTTTATTTTTTTATTTTTTTGGATAATGCTGTGTTTCAGGGTCCTGATGACCCACTCAAGGTTAATTTTGGACTAATGACCAAATTAATGTTTATTTTGCCTTGTATATTACGTAAAGTATAATATTTGTGATTTGTGAACTGCATGTGTGGTACTGTGGTTTGTTTGATTATGTGTGTTTCTGAACCCTTTTTTTTATTATTTTACACCATCAGGCTGGAGGTGAAAGGTTGTATTGGAAGGCGTTACTTCCATAGTGCGGCCCATCTGTCCTTGTTAAAAAGCCTCAGACAGCGGCTTGTTGAAGTGTCTGACTTCCACCATGCTGCTAGTAAGGCTCTGAAAGTGCCCTGCTTAAGCAGTGAATCCAGTGATGGTCTGCTCACCCCAGGGACGCCCATCACCCAGTACATGACCTCTCCTGAGCTGCACACTGAGCTTGTGCGGTAATGTTCAGAGTTTGTTGTCTCAGCATCTATTATTCTGTTTACTATTGCGTACAATTGAGTATTAAGCATCTGAAAGAAACTTTCTTGGTACTTGTGTTCTTAATTTGTATTACACTCGAGTTCAACACAAAATGAAGTGCAACCATTTTTGGTTACATTTAATTTGTAAATAGAAGCCTTATCATTCAGCCACATTGTTTGTACAGAAAATACATTTTTTAAATGTCTAACTCTTGTTGTTCAGGCTCTTCACTGTGTTTGCTTTGTGGTTGGATGATGAAAACCTTCAGAAGCAAGAAATTTACTTGCCTTCTTTGCCAAAGCAGTATGACACCCATCGCCTAGCCAAAATCATGCAGCGCCAGCAGGTGAGGGTTTGTTTGACTCCAACAGAGTGCATTCTTTCTTATCTTTTTATATTTAAGAGGTCTGAGCCATCTAAAGGATTTAGTAGATTGTTTTGAATGAAAACAGATCTGTACTTTAAAAAGTTTGGGGTTGGTAAGATTTTTTAAAATGATTTTGAAAGTAGTTTCATATCCTCACCAAGGCTGCATTTGATCAAAAATATAGTAAAAGCAGTAGTATTGTAAAGTATTATTATAATGTAAAAACTGTAGTAATTTAATGTAGTTTATTCCGGTAATGGCAAAGCTGAATGTTTCGCAACCACTACTTGAGTGTTCAGTGTCACATGATCCTTCATTCAAGTATACTTCATTTAAATATAAATCTATAGTAAAATACTATACTGATTACTGATTTGGTGTCAATTTCTTTCCAGAATAGAAACTTCAAAAGAATTTTGAAATAGAAATCTTTTGTAACGATGAAGATGTCTGTATTTTCAATTTAATGCATTCATAATAAATATAAGTATTAATTTCTTTAAAAAAAATACTGACCTCAAACATTTGAACTTTTAAACAGTAGTATTGTTGTTTATTATACACATGCTTTCTCCGGACATTTGGAAAATATTCTTCCACATTTTTCGTAACTTCAACAGATATAGTGGAGAAAGTTGTTCAAATTGAACATACTGTATGTAATCAGATATAAGAGCTAGAAGGGTTACATTTGTCATTTGCATTAAACCCTTAGCAATGTATGGAAAAATGCATCAAAACATTTTCTGATAAAAGTCATGTATATAGATGAGCCTTTGTTTAAAATTATGGTCATTATTTTAATTTTTCTTCGGATGTCTTTGACACAAAACATTACTAGATATGAACTGATGCTATGTCTGTGTGTCACTTCATCTTTAGGAGGTGTGGATGGAGCATGTGGACATTGAGCGAGTCCAGCATGAGCTGCAGGAAGTGCTCAGTCTGTGGTCAAAGGTCAAGAGTGAACCTGCACTCTCCCAGAACACCAGCTCCTCCATCTTCACTGACTTCATCAATCCTCTGGCTGGTACTGAGCCCACTTTCCACTGATAATCATAATCTGATGTCTGGATTCTCATATTTATAACAGTCAAAATTTGAAAACAGGATTACTCTTTAGGAATGTTACAGTTGTTTGCTTCAGGCACATTTATTGAAAGCTTGCATGACTTTCTAAATCAGAGACTGCATTTATGTAAAAAAAGCCCCTTTTGAGCATGTACAAGTTATAATTTGATATAAAAAAAGATGTTTAGATGTCTTTTTGGATGTTAGATATTTAGAACTTAAGTGATTGTCACAGTTTGCTGTGCAGCAGATTTTACTTTTTACACTAAATAATATTCCTGATCTATTTATTTACAGCAAGGGAGCGTATTCTCACTCATCTGAGAAAGCATGATGCCCCCCAGGGGGCGCCGTTACTTGTGCCTATGAAGGCTCCAGTGCCTGATATTCCCACTGAGAGTCTGTCTGATGAGAAAATTTCCACTGCCTTAATTCAGGAAGACCTTGCTAAGCTCCAGCATCAAGCCAAGTAAGACTTGTAGTAAGCATGTATTGATTGATAAACTGATGTCAAAACTCACTTACAGCCCATAAGTGCAGGAAGTCTTCAGTGCCGTGATTAATAACCGGTACCTCTCAAATTACTCAGTGATAAGGTGTAGTGCTGTACTTGCATCTCCGTATGTGCTAAATGATGTTGTAAATAACGACTGTCCTCTTCTCAGGTTGGCAACGGTCCGGGAAACACAGCAGGTCGCTCTAGACAGTGAACTGCTGGAGGTGTTGCCGCAGCTCTACATAAACCGAGAAGACCAACTCTCAATGCAGTTAGAGTGCCGTGGCAAAGGCGGACAGCCCTGCCAGGGTCCCGCACATGTCACTGTAAAGGTGAATAGCTGCCATTTCTATCCTTCTGCTCTGTGCTAGTTATACACTTGCATGAGATGAGACTTCAGTCATATTCAGGACCCTAATAAAAGTTGTTTTATTGTACATGGGTCACAATGTTGTGATAACATGACATGCTGAATACTACTCACTTCATCATGGTAACCATCCTATTATTAGACACTTGCGCAATAAATTAATCGTGACCGACTGCAGTTAGCACATTTATACAATGGTATCGGTGACTGAAATATTTCCATATTTTTTGTGTAATAATAGTAGTGTGGATTACTAGGTGTCAGTGTCCAAAATGCCGTATCATTATTTAATTGAAATGAACTGCTATGATTGGATAACAGTTGTGTATGTTTGACAGCCTACGTCCTTCTCAGTTGGACAGCTGTGTTTTAGGTTAAAAATGCATAAATACTCAGTACATATCAAATGATCTGTAATAACAAAGTAATAGTGATCGAGCAATGAAAACAGTTACACTTGTGTGGTGCGACAATACTGTCAGATCCAATATATTCGGCATAGCATTGTCTTTTAGTTTCAGTCTTTCTGAAAATCCTGCATCGAATTGTGCCTTGTTTGTAAACAAATCCACAGTAAAATGAAGTGAACAAAGGACCAAGTTCTTACCGATGCAGTCTGGCACTTCAATAAAAATTAAGTTAATCTAATAAAGTTTATCATTTGGTTTCTGTGTAGACCTGTGATTGCTGCTCTTGTCATTTACCTACTACATGCGTGAATTTTGTGGGCGAGGCTAAACAGGCAGTGATGTAGAAGCAGGTGTTGATCATCTTCTGCGGAGGCGGAGTTTAGCCACACTATTACGTCATAAAGTGGCACATTCCACAAGCTGTCTTTTTGGCAGACTGGCTTCAATATAAGCTGCTTTTAGACTAACAAGAAAGTTTTTAGTTCTGAACCTTGTTGTTTACATAGCACAATGACCTCTTATACATCAAAAGATCAAGGGAATTTTGATTTCTCAGTTCATGACCGCTTTAATAATATAAACAATTTTGGCAACCCCTCAGAAAATCCTACATTTTCATGAGCTCTCTTTCTTTCTCCCTCATTGTGTGATGCAGTACTCAAGAATGCACAAACTGGATCCAGTACAGAATCAGATCCAGTGTCTGAAGAGTGATATTAAACAGCTACAGGCTGATGGAATCAAAGCTCCTCCTCAAAGTCTGGCTGAGGCGGCCGTGCACACAGAGAACTTCATCACGTCAG
>JAFVLL020041674.1:0-20483 GCA_021397915.2 Tor tambroides | reverse complement strand
TTTTTGCGCTGAGGACGCACACGCATCTGTCAAAGCGCCTGACAGGGCAAGCCATTACGCTAATACATTAACTTAAAGCTTAAAATAAAGAATTCTCATGTTTTGAGCAGCTTGGGTCACGTACTTCTCCCGCAGCATCTCATTCCGTTTACTCCACTATTTTTAGATGCATTTTGTCCATAGAAATGCCGTATTCACTGCTGTAATTTGAGCAACTGCTAAAGTTGGACGTGCACTGTGGGCAGACCCGATTAATCGATAATGAGAATCGTTGTCGATGATTTTCGTAATCGATAATAATCGATTTTATCGATTAGTTGTTGCAGCCCTACATGACAGTGAGTTTTCATTGAACTGTCCCTTTAATTCTCCATGTCTGCCATGACAGTCTGAAGCGTTTGTCAACCTTGAACTATTCTGCAGTTGTGCTTTGCTTGCCATGACAGTTGTTCTCGCTTTCCCACACAGACAAGATTCCTTTTAGTTGAGCAATTGCTGCTTTTTTTGGACATATCACTCAGCGTTTCAGTTGGTGCCAATTTCTGTCAGTTCCGTATGTTTCGCTTGTTGAATAAAACTTGAAAAAAGTTCTTCTCACCGAAACCCTGCAATCTTCAAAGCCCTGTTTTGTTTGAAAAGAACAATTATTCAACTAACAAATTCTACAAGTTGAGCTAAGCATGAATGTTTTCTTCCGAAATGGAACAAAACATCAAAAAACTAAAACTTTTAAAAAACTAAAACTACGCGTTGGCGCGTGTTGTTTGTTTGTAACTGTATTGCATTTCATCTTTCTTGCATTTGTTTGTTACTGCATATTTTGGCCAGTTTTGTGCATGCTTGTATCCTACGCAGCAGTCCGAATTTCATTCAGCATTCTTTTGAAAAGCTATTGTTGTAGTCCCTTTCCTTCAACAGCCAGATCTATCTTTTTGACTCAAGGCTGTGTGTGTATGTGTGTGAGAGAGAGACATGGGGAGAAGCACATCTGCTGCGTATTAATGTGTATTTCCCCTGGATCAAACACAGCTGCATGGATCAGTCGTTAAGCCTCCCCCCTCCCTCCTTCGACATGAAGTATGACACACACAACAGCGAAGATCTAAGATCTGCTCACAAGGTGTGCGATGCAGACAGACCGTAACACAGAGCATGTGCAGTAAAATTTGTGAACTGTGCTGCGACTCTATTTTTGAAGTCTGAGAAGCAAGCTGTGCTTCAGAAGGTGAAGAATATGAGCCGTTTTATTTCGACTCGTTTTAACGTCCGTTAAACACAGCGTTTCTCTGTGCTTTACGTGTTGCAGTGCTGTCACAATAGGTCAGTAAGCCTTTAATTTCCTCGTCTTGTATTTTCAGGCCTTGCATTGCTGTAATTGATGCAGACTAAGCATATGGGTCAATGACAAATAAGAGCTTCCACAACAAGGAAAAGGGAAATCTTTTAAAATTGTAGTTTCAATGCATGTGCTGTGTTCCTAGAAATGTGGTCCTTGTATTGATGTTGGTCTCATGTGTTTATCTTGTTGGTCTCATGTTATATATATATATATATATATATATAATATGTATATATTTATTTAGATATTTATATTTATGGTTTCAAAAAACTTTTAGATAATTTTCAAGAAAAGTTTTACTTTAATGACAGTAATAATGTGAAATATTTCACAATTTAAAAGAACTGTTTTCTATTTTTCTGTGCAAAACTGATTTTTAGCAGCCTTTACGCCAGTCTTCAGTGTCACATGATCCTTCAGACATCATTATAATATACTGATTTAATTTCTTAATTATCAATGTTGAAAAGTGATAAATATTTTTGTGGAAACTCTGATGCATATATTTTCAAGATTCTGTTATCAGTAGTAAAGTACAAAAGAGCAGCATTTATATATATATATATATATATTCTAACATTACTAATGTTTTTAATGTCACTTTTAATCAAGTTAATGTGTCCTTATGAAATAAAAGTATGAATTTCTTTAAAAAAAAAAATCTAACTGACCCCAAACGTTTGAAGAGTAGTGTATATTTCAAGGTAAAAAGTTATATTAAATAACAAATAAGTGACCCTGGACCACAAAACCAGTCTTAAGTAGCACGGGTATATTTGTAGCAATAGCCAAAAATACATTGTATGGGGCAAAATGATCGATTTTTCTTTTATGCAAAAAAATCATTAGGATATTAAGTAAAGATCATGTTCCATGAAGATATTTTGCAAATTTCCTACTGTAAATATATCAAAACTTAATTTTTGATTAGTAATATACATTAAGAACTTCAGTTGGACAACTTTAAAGGTGATTTTCTCAGTATTTCGATTTTTTTGCACCCTCATATTCCAGATTTTCAAATATTTGTATCTCGGCGCACCACCGCCACCACCATTTTACAACCAAACTGATCTTACCTTGTCATAAAAATTAAAATTTTGCATTTAAAATGTATTTTTGAATCAATTATTAGACCCAGACAAGAAACGACTGTCATGTCATAGAAATGTGCATTACAAATGAGTAACTCTTTTTGAAAATAGCTAGTTGACTAGTGAAAACACCACTCAAATTACTCGCAAATTGATTTTTCTGCCATAGGCAACAGTGACATGTTCTTTCACATTGAATCTCTCACCCAAATCTCACGGGTACAACTGAATGCAGTTGGTGACATTATGGATACAACTTTGAGCTGATGAGAGGTGATGGTTTATTCCTACAGAAGCATCCAAGTGTGGCACTATTGTGATTCGTATTGGTATATTTGCTTCTTGTTACAGTGGTGCATCCCACCGGATGAGGATCTGCTTATGTGGAACAAAATTGCACAAGAAATTCTGTCGCTTGTCAGATTGCTATCAGCACTCATACACAACAGACTCCATCTATCACCACGTATCACCTCAAACATGCAAAATTCTAAAAAAGTGGTCTTTATATAAATAGGGTTAGTTAAATGTACAGCAATTGATTGCTCATTGTAAGAGCAATCGACTACAAAATTACTCAAAATGCTCTTCCTACTGCAAACATTTGCATATAAAACAACTGCCTGGAGTGTTTCAAAATGAGAAAACCCTCAGTGTAAGAGGAGCGTTTAGGTTTGTGCATTACTTGAATACTTCGTTTTCCCACAACGACCGTCCATGTTTTTGATTAATTTGGCTCTAGATGCACTTGGTCTCCTTCACATGATGTCCTTGCTGTAAGCAGGCCGTTGTGGCTTTTTATAAAATGCTTTGAATGCAAGTCTTCCTGCCGTTTCTGTTCAGTATCTAGATAGCTGTGGAAAAGGCTTTGAAGTCGCAAGCCTCTCAATAGCGAGGTTTCCTTGGAAACAGAGGCAAACTGCAAGACTCCAGCTCATCAGAGAAAAAGCTGTTGACGTTGCAGTGTCATGGTGCTGGTCTGTAGAAGAGACCTCATGAACTCAGGGTTACAGCTGAGGTCTGGTAAGATTTGATGACTTTTGCAGCTGCTCTGCCTTTACATGCATGGTTTTGTCCTAACGGATTCGAGGCAAACCAAGTAATATGTTGGATTTAACTTCAGAGATTAATATCAAATACCTGAGACATGCTAACTTTCTAAGCATTTTACTATTACTTGCTTTCATAAAGTCCCTTGTTAAAGGGACAGTTAATGGGTCTGTTGTTTCAGACCTGTATGGCTTTATTCCTTATGTGGAACATAAAAGAAGATTTTTGAATAATGTTTCAACTGTTTTTGTCTATAAAATAAAAGTCACTGAGATCCAGGATATCACTGGAAGCCAGTGGGGTTCATTTTATAGGCCAAAAAAAATCAAAAACCCACATTCTTCAAAATATCTTCTTTTGTGATTCTGCAGACAACAACATAAGGGTGAGTAAATGTTGACAGAGTTTTCATTTTCAGTGAACTGTCCCTTTAAGAACCCTTTTTCTGCCATTGAACATCAACAACAAGTTGAAACCACAGCATTTTTACAAAGGCAGTGTAACCCATTCACAATATCATTGTACTTTTAAATGCCTGTGTTTTGAGGTAATTAAACTTGGACCTAATTTGTTGTGGCAGTAATGCACCGTTTCTACAACTAAGTAATGAGGCTTTACTAGATGGTAATATTGATCTGAGCACTCCAGACTGATTTGGCGTAATAAAGGTAGCACTATCACATGTCCGTTGTCTTACCGTTTAGTGAAAAATAAGCAGATTAGCGTAATTCAAAGCTTGCAAGGCACAAGGAACACTTTTGTATTTTCAAACCTTCATACTGTGTTTACTGGAGCCGTGAATTTTGGTCCGGTTGACATTTTTACCAGGTCACAGTACTCTTGAACTGCGCGGTCTTGCCAAGAATAAACAAGAAAGGAGTAAAAACAGCTGTTATAGAGCTTATAAACATGGACTAAAGGACACAAAACTTGAATTTTATTGTAATGGACTTCCTGTCAACTGCTTCTATATCCATCTCATGTATTGTCTTAGCTGTAAAGGCTTCAAAAAATGCTTTGTTGGTGACCTTTGCTTATCTCGCTTCTATCTGGTTTGTTCAGGCAGATTCAACATGGTCCACCTAAACTATGTAGGACAGCAGTAACATGAGGACAGATGTATATAGTTGCCCAAGTTTCGGTGACATTATCTTATCAAGACATCTGGTAGTTTCAGTGTTTTTCGACTACAGATTGACTCTTTGTGGCCCATACTGTTGCTCTTCACAAAAGCTCCTATACATTGCAGGATGCAGAGAGTAAGTGACAGTCTTGCTTTTCCACCCTTTAATTGTTTGTCATCGGTCTCCTGTGAATTAGTACATTTTGAATCCTGTCCAAAGCCACAATCGATGCCTATTAAGTGACTTTGCAGCTTCGTTATGATTCATGTTGGGAAATTGATATTAAGATCAATATTAAGACGGTCTCAACAGTGCTGCTAGTGGCATTATATGGAAATGGTTTTGTTTAACTGTATTGGAGACCTGGGGTCCGTTCTTCGTACGTCGCTTATTACATCCGAGATCAAATGACACATCCAAGATGATATCATCGCACTAATCAGGATCTGGCTAATTCGGTTCTTCGAACGCACCTGTTGTTGATGATTAGTATGGCTGGATTGAGTTATCGGAGATAATTGCGCGTTCATGGGTTGGTTTAAAAGGGCAGATGTATCGATACTCGAAACCACGATCAGCAGTGCAGTGATTGGCTGGCGGCAAGACGGCAACGTAATGACATCATATCATTAAAAAGACACCTGACGAAAAACTTGACAAATTTCTGGACTTTTATAAGGAAACAGCCAAGCGAACAAAACTACATAAATGTTATAATAGATAAATGAAATGTGCGCTGTTTTTAATGTATTTGTAATTTTTTTTTTTACATGATTCCCAATTATTTATATTCACGATTTCTAGTATTTGTACAGGCTATACATTTTTACTTCAATGTTGTAATTAGCAATTCATTTAATTTTATCTTTGAAACAGATTTGCTACGTGACAGCATTAATTAAAGTTTCTTAAGGGTCAAGATCATGTTATCTGCATCTCCTGCGCTCCATCAAGCCACTCCCATAATATCTGTCATCACTCAAATTAATATAACGACTCAGATTAACTGCAGAGCATGTGTGTAAGACTCCAATACAGTTATCAATTATTTCATCACTAATAAATCTTTCAATGAGTAAAACTGGCTGTGTCTATAGTATTATAGACTACACAACATTATTATATTATTTTCAAATTGATTTTTAAATTATTATTATTTTAAATTATTGTCCCTGGACCAGTAGGGTACTCTTGTAATAAAGTAGCGGTGGCTGGGGCAGATATTAAGTATCAATTCTGCTTAAAAAGATGCAATCTAATCCTGTTTACATGAAATAAGCCTGCTCCCGAGCAGGTTTAAGCTTACGGACCTGTTGCTATGACAGCAAGTCTAGGATGAGCTTCGAAGAACCAAATGATCCAAGATCAAACAAAATCGGCAACAATCAAATCCAGCTAACTGAGTTAGTGACGTACGAAGAACGGACCCCAGAATAATTTGGAAGTTTGTTTACCAGAAAATGAGGCCATGTGAATCAAAAGTTTGATTCAAAATTGTGTAACACTTTATGTAACTTTATATAACAAGATTTTCTGAAGAAAATGTGTGATTCTTGCCAAAACATGTCGCCAGCAGTTCCTCACATTATTTAACACTGTTAAATGTAATCTTTAGCAAATATCCATTTTTCATACTGTACATTAGAATGTTATGATGACTAAATTCACTTTCTATCATATAAATCTATAAATATGATCGTTTATAGGCCATAACATGAAAATTACTACTGGCTTATTGTTCACCTACAATTTGATTTTTTTTTTCAATACCATACACAGAAAATGTTACTGCTCTCCAAAAAGTCATGATTTGAGTTATTTTAGTATTATTTATGTAATATTATAGTATTTATTAATATTTCGAAATGGCTTTAGAATTATAATTTTATGTTTTCAGGTTTCATTTTAATTTTAGTTTATTTTAGTAGTTTATATATACATTTTTATTAGTCTTTGTTTTAATATTTCTATTTAGCTTTAATGTATTTGAAAATAAAACCTTTTTTTAGATAATTTTAGTACTTAGACATTTATTTACGTTAATTGCAAAGGCAGCATTTCTATTTTTCATTTTTAAGCTTAATTTTTCATCTAATATTTAGATTTTTTTATTTCAGCTATTTTTTGTTAATTACTGAAATAATTTTTAATGGTTTTAGTAAATGCTAACAACACTGGTTATCATTCAGCTTTAATATTTCTATTTAGCTTTAATGTATTTGAAAATAACTTTTTTTTTAGACAAGTAATTTTAGTACTTATATGTATTTATTTCTGTTAATTGCCAAGGCAACATTCCTATTTTTCATTTTTAAGCTTAATTTTTCATCTAATATTTAGATTTTTTTTTATTTATTTCAGGTGTTAATTACTGAAATGATTTTTATTATTTCGTTTTTTTTTTAATGCTAACAACACTGGTTATAATTCAGGTTCATAGCATAAATTGTGTGGGAATTGCACTTTAAAGTTTAATACTTAAGCTATTATAACTTTTCACCCAGAGTTGAATCTAGTGTGTAATAGTGTTAAATGACCCTTTCCTGCGTGTCTAGTTCTGCCCAAGGTAAGAGAAGGTGTGAAAGAGTCATGAGCACTGGGGTAAAGCCCTGATGTGTGTGTTAACACACTGAGTCAGCAGTGTCGTCCTGCATTAGAGGAGCTGTTGGTGTATGACTGTCCTACCGCAGTTTAATTCATCTTTGATGAATAGCTTTTGCTATTTCTGTGATATGGAACAGTGAGCACCAGTTCTTCCTCGCTCTGCTGCGTCTCTCGTCAGGGGCTACAGCAGGTGATTCTGCATGTGCTGGGAGATCAGGGCCAGTGCTTCCTCTACGCGAGGATGAGACGCATTCAGCTGCACAGATCTGTCAACATCCCTGTCTGCTCGCCACCTCTCATTGCTGACAGCAATCTGAGCTACCATTAGGGATTAACCAGACTACCCTACTGTGTCTGAGCCATTACACTATAAGCTCTTTATACATGTCTGTACATAAGAGGGAAAGGAAAGATGAATTTCCCTTGCTATTTCAACTTCTATTTGTGCTGATCCTCAAATTAAAAATTCAGGAGAATAAAAAGTTTGGTGTTTGTTTGCTTTAGGGCTGTTAATTTAGTTTGTTGTAAGGATGTAGTGATATCGAATCTATACAGTAAGCTGATAATTATTTTCATCTTATGACGATAACTGATATTAAAGTTCTGTGCTATTCTGTCTAAATATATTTAAAAAAAATAAAGCTATAACAACTCAAATTGATTATTTTAAATGCTACAAGTGCATTTAGGCATCACAACAATATAATGAACAGTATGAAAGATGGATATTCAAACTCAGTTTTGCTAAAGATTATGTTCAACAGTTTTATTAAATTATTAGTGTTTTTAAAGTTGGCACGAAATGAAAATTCATCTGTTTTCTAAATGTCTGTTATTGATCTTATTTGGCACTAATATATTGTTGCATTGAAATAGTTTTTTGACCTCATAAATTTGAATCAAAATGTCATAACTTTTCTCTGGTGACGTATGCTGGACTTCTCCAGTCATTTTGGCTCTTTCATTGTGATGTTAAAGATCATTAGATGATAACGAAGGTAATACAATTAATATAAAAGTAGAAGAAACTATAAATGTAAAAACAAGTAGTCTCTTATGCTCACCAAGGCTACATTTATTTGATTAAAAGTAAAGTAAAAACAGTAATATTGTTAAATAACATTGCAATTTACAGTAATTGTTTCCTATGTTAATGTATTTTAAAATGTAATTTATTTCTGTGACGCAAAGCTGACTTTTCAGCATCATTACTCCAGTCTTCAGTGTCACATGATTCTTCAGAAATTATTCTATGATGCTGCTTAATGCTCAAGAAACATTTCTTCTTATTATTGTCAATGTAGAAAACATTGCAAAACAAAACCATTTTGTCTGGATCATTTGATGCATAGAAAGTTCAAAAGAATAGCATTTATTTGACAGTAATTTTTGTAACATTATAAATGACTTTACTGTCATTTTTGTTTAATGTAATGCATCTTTGCTGAATAAAAGCATAATAAAAAAAATTAAAAAAAATCCCAAAATTTTGAATGCCGTTATACCTTGAACTTAATTCTGTGGAACAAAAAATATGTTAGGCATAATGCACTCTGTTAGGCAGTCTGTTCCTAACATAAAGCTATCAAAAGGCTTCAGAAGGGTTGTAATACAGGTGCATCTCAATAAATTAGAATGTCGTGGAAAAGTTCATTTATTTCAGTAATTCAACTCAAATTGTGAAACTCGTGTATTAAATAAATTCAATGCACACAGACTGAAGTAGTTTAAGTCTTTGGTTCTTTTAATTGTGATGATTTAGGCTCACATTTAACAAAAACCCACCAATTCACTATCTCAACAAATTAGAATACTTCATAAGACCAATAAAAAAACATTTTTAGTGAATTGTTGGCCTTCTGGAAAGTATGTTCATTTACTGTATATGTACTCAATACTTGGTAGGGGCTCCTTTTGCTTTAATTACTGCATCAATATGGCGTGGCATGGAGGTGATCAGCCTGTGGCACTGCTCAGGTGTAATGGAAGCCCAGGTTGCTTTGATAGTGGCCTTCAGGTCATCTGCATTGTTGGGTCTGGTGTCTCTCATCTTCCTCTTGACAATACCCTATACATTCTCAATGGGGTTCAGGTCAGGCGAGCTTGCTGGCCAATCAAGCACAGTAACACCATAGTCATTGAACCAGCTTTTGGTACCTTTGGCAGTGTGGGCAGGTGCCAAGTCCTGCTGGAAAATGAAATCAGCATCTCCATAAAGCTTGTCAGCAGAAGGAAGCATGAAGTGCTCTAAAATTTCCTGGTAGATGGCTGCGTTGACTGTGGACTTCAGAAAACACAGTGGACCAACACCAGCAGATGACATGGCAGCCCAAATCATCACTGACTGGAAACTTCACACTGGTCTTCAAGCAACATGGATTCTGTGCCTCTCCACTCTTTCTCCAGACTCTGGGACCTTGATTTCCAAATGAAATGCAAAATTTACTTTCATCTGAAAAGAGGATTTTGGACCACTGAGCAACAGTCCAGTTCTTTTTCTCCTTGGCCCAGGTAAGACGCTTCTGACGTTGTTTCTGTTTCAGAAGTGGCTTGGTAGCCCTTTTCCTGAAGACGTCTGAGCGTGGTGACTCTTGATGCACTGACTCCAGCTTCAGTCCACTCCTTGTGAAGCTCTCACAAGTGTTTGAATCAGATTTGCTTGACATTATTCTCAAGCTTGCAGTCATCCCTGTTGCTTGTGCACCTTTTCCTACCCAAATTCTTCCTTCCAGTCAACTTTGCATTTAATATGCTTTGATACAGCACTCTGTAAACAGCCACCCCTTTCAGTAATGACCCTCTGCGACTTACCCTCTTTGTGGAGGGCGTCAGTGTTCGTCTTCTGGATCATTGCCAAGTCAGCAGTCTTCTCCATTATTGTTGTTTCAAAGAACAAGAGTTACCCGGCATTTATACTGTAGAGATTGTCATTAATTGAAACTCAAATGTAAATATTCTAATATTTTGAGATACTGATTTTTGACTTTCATGAGCTGTAAGCTCTAATCATCAAAATTAAAACAAAAAACTTTTGAAATGTTTTACTTTACATGCAATGAATCTAAAATATATGAAAGTTTCGCTTTTTGAAATAACTTACAAGAAAAAATGAACTTTTTCACGACATTCTAATTTATTGAGATGCACCTGTATAGCGAACAAATCATATGGACTGCTTTTATGGCTTTTCTTCAGTCTTTTACCCAAAGACATATGGGTCTTCAAACATCATGAGTCTGTTTTTTAATCCCGGCATGAGTTTTTCTTAACATAATATTTTTTCCTTTCATATTTGCCAATTATTACATCATTCGGATGATTAATTTTCTTGTTCCGTGTATTTATAGAAGTCAAACCTACTTCAGTGAGCGGCCCATGCTGATAGCTACAGGAGGGCTGAATGTAAACATTCCAGTAGAGAATTCTCCTGCTGGGCTGCACAGTCAGTTTTTCCAGTGCCGCCTCCCTGGAGCTCCAGAACTGTAAGGATCTGAAGAACTGTGCCCATAGGAAGGTCTCATTCGCACATGCCCTCAGTTGCTCGCAGGTTTTGTCAGTTTATTCTCTATACTTACAACTCTTTTTTTGAAGAATAAGTGGGTCCTATTACATCAGCACTGAAAAATTCACCTCACGGTGGTAGTGAGCCAAACAAATGTCATATGAGGTCTCGGTTGTCTCAGTTTGCGTGCCACTGGTGTTATATCCAACATAGAGAACCAGATATGTCATTGCAGCAAATACAGACCTGCTTGTCAGACACTCATTTTTATGGGGATATGAATTAGTGTTTGGGGAGGGTATAAGATAAAATATACTTTTTTTGGACTTTCGTGTTTCCTACTCATTCATTTATTCTTTGTTCAAACCAAATGAATGAACCAGATCTAGTCACAGCCAAAACGTGTGAGTCTTTCTCCTAACCGTTGTTTGTTCTCTAGCTATGGTGATAGGACTTACGAATCCCCACCTCTAGTTCAACATTCATGGGATTTAGTGTGGCTTGGACGAGTGATAGATCATTACGAAATGGGAAATGAGAAACATTCACGCTTTTCTCATTGCAAATGAATTCCTCTCAGGCTCTGAACCGCAAGCTTGGCTAGCCAACTCGACTCAAACTAACCCCAAACGAACTCACTTCCTTCTACACCCACTGGCTGAACCCCCACCTCTTGACCCACCAGTGATACCAGCTCTCTTTAACCAGCAGCCCGGAGACTCCTCTTGGTAATTGGGTCTGAAGTCTTTCGTAACAGCTATATCCCACGGTTGAGCTGGCTGAGATGGGGAGAGTGAGCCAAATTCACTCAGTTCCCCTTTACAAAAGAAACCTAAACACCCTCAGAAAAAAATACATATTTTCAAAATCAGCTAGTCGTATGTACGGATTTGTGTATGAAAACCATTTATTATTACATAGGCTGTTTCAGATTCTCTTGACCCCGATTATGCTTTTGAGGGTATTTACATAAGAATCATAGTTGTTTTGAGATGGAGAGCAGTGAAATGGAACTGAATGCTTTTTTTTTTTTTTTGTAAGTTGGGCTACTAACAACCTAATGGCAAAAAAATGTCCATATGATTGTGTAATAAGGCTGGGTTTCCGTACAGATTTCTTGTTTTGATTCTGATTCACAGGCTCTTAATTCAACTCTGTTCAAAGCGATTCTGATTCATTTTGGTATCTTTCTGTTATAATATACTTTTTTGCTTCAGAATCAGACAACACAGTTTATACTGTGTATTTTTTGATTCACTGAAAAGAACTGATTTATAAGAGTCATTTATTCGTCCATCAGACTACTACACAGTTCGTACTGTGTATTTTTTGATTCACTTAAAAGAACTGATTCGTAAGAAATCATTTATTAATGAATCAGACTACACCGTTTGTAATGTTTTTTTCATTCACTAAAAAGATCTGGTTCGAAAGAGTCATTTATTCATGAATCAGACTACACAGTTTGTTTTGATTGACTGAAAAGAACTGATTCGTAAGAGTCATTTATTCGTCAAACAGACTACACAGTTTGTAATGTTTTTTCATTCAGTAAAAAGAACTGATTCGTAAGAGTCATTTATTCGTCAAACAGACTACACAGTTTGTAATGTTTTTTCATTCAGTAAAAAGAACTGATTCGTAAGAGTCATTTATTCGTCAGTCAGACTACTACATAGTTCGTACTGTGTATTTTTTGATTCACTTAAAAGAACTGATTCGTAAGAAATCATTTATTAATGAATCAGACTACACCGTTTGTAATGTTTTTTTCATTCACTAAAAAGATCTGGTTCGAAAGAGTCATTTATTCATGAATCAGATTACACAGTTTGTTTTGATTGACTGAAAAGAACTGATTCGTAAGAGTCATTTATTCGTCAAACAGACTACACAGTTTGTAATGTTTTTTCATTCAGTAAAAAGAACTGATTCGTAAGAGTCATTTATTCATCAGTCAGACTACTACATAGTTCGTACTGTGTATTTTTTGATTGACTGAAAAGAACTGATTCGTAAGAGTCATTTATTCATGAATCAGACTACACTGTACTCTGTATTTTTGGATTCACTTGAAAGAACTGATTTGTAAGAGTCATTTTTTCATGAATCAGACTACATAGTTTGTACTGTATTTTTTTCATTCACTAAAAAAACTGGTTCATAAGAGTCATTTGATCATGAATCAGACTACCTTTGTCATGCTGAATGTTTTTGATTCGCTGAAAAGAACTGGTTCATATTTATTCATGAATATATTTTTGGCTAAACAAGAGATCCTACACCAACGAATTGCGTTGTTTATAAGAAAAACACCTTCATAGATCTCCAGTAACTGACAGCCCCAGCAGTAGTGGATAAAGAGCTCAAGCTTCAGGTTTCTCACAGTCTAGACCCGCCACAGCGGAAAGTGTTTTGAAATAATGGCTCAATCGCCAAGTTGTCTGGCTTCTCATCAGGTCAGCAGTATTTTCCTATGGCACGCAAACATTCCCAAAAACTTTCATGAGCTCCTCATTCGCAATTTCCTAAGCTTAGAAAGCCAGGAAATGAGATCAGCTGGATGTGTCTTAATTAGAGATAGTCATCCTCTCTGGAAGAGACGTACTGGCTGCTTCTCATACCAGCATTCAGTCTGGCTCTCTTTCATTCTCACAGTCTTTCACTCTTTCTTTCATCCCTGGATAGAGCTCATGAATTTTGTGAAGTTAGACACACTGGGAATTGACACACAATATCCTCCTAGCAGCGCGAGAGAGCGCTTCACATAAGAGGACTCTGTTTTCCGTTCAGCGCGAGACTTTTCACTTGGCCGTTACTGCTTTCTGGAGGCATATAAAACCGTTTGTATCGATGCTGTTTAGAAGGATGATTTTAGAGATTAGAATAGCTTCAGGTAGAGAAATAAAAAGAGAAAAGAGAAGAATTTGAGCTTTGAACAGTGTAATGAGTGAGCAGTGCCCTTTGATTTCTGTGGAAAGACTGTAGTTCCTGTGTTTGCACAGTGTGACAGTCTCTAAAACCGGCTCTCTGTTTTTCCAGGTCTTTAAGGGTGAATTTCAGCTACCTGATTTTCTTAAAGAACAAACACAGGTATGGTAGATATTCTGCCTGTCCTTAAACTCTTCATAAATGGCTTTTTAATTTGTTCTTCCTATTATTTTTTTTTTCTGTAAATAAAACGGTGGTCATTTAATTCCCATCTGCTTCCACTCACTCTGATTCTTTGCTCTTCACGTAATTTCTGATCATAACGCTGGTTATTGCGGTGTCCTGTGCTCCTCTGATCTCATGTTTTCATTTTTTTGATCTGATCACATTAGCTGTAGATCTGTGGCCTCATTTCAAACGCTGTCTTTCATAGTCATAGGCTGGTCTGCTAACTAGAAGTCCTATACTGCCCCCTCTTGGACAGATGAGGGGAATGTTTTTGGGTGATTTCATAGTAGCCTATGTCTTTGATCATCAAAATACGAGTAAAAATGTAACTTTGAATTTATAGAAAAATCAACAAATATAAGGTTTACAACTTAATATAAAGAAAATATTTATCAGTTAATATTTTAAGTATGTTTTTAGTACAGTGATGTTTTTAGTACAAATGACAAATAAATAGTAAAAAATCGTTTTTCAAACAACGTGTTTTTTTTTATTGTATCATATATCAGTTCCTCATACAAGGGGTGCCTTGAAGAAGATTGTCGTATTTGTTTTCCAAAAGACTGAGAACCACTAGTTTAGAAGGTGTTGAGAAGTTTAAGATGGTTGTAGGTTACTGTGATTCAAAATCTATAATGAATCACTAAAAATATATGAACATAAAGAACTCACATGCACTCTCATCAGATCTGCTCTTCTAATCTAAAGAAGAAATAAAAGCTAACATCACTGAAGGAATGCTCACAGCAATACAAATACAGTGAAAACTGTTCATTCATGACTTACACTAGGCTGTACTGTACTGTGTCCACACATGTGTAACAGATGTTTCTCTTATCACAGCTTCAGAAGTCCCCAGAAAAGCCAAACCCAAGTTAGGAGAAGACCAGAGCTTTATCAATAGAAGTGAGTTATTATCGTCTTTACTGGCGAACTTTGCTCCCTCTTTGGATCAAATAGTGTTTTGAATCATTAACATGATTTACTGTACAAGAGTCATTTTAAAGAAATGGTGCCAGTTGTGCTAGAAAAATTATTATTATTATTATTATTAAAGCAAAATGTGTCTGGTTTCCTGTAAATTGCAGAATTTGTTCATCATTATTATGTTGTGACATTAAATATGATGCCAGAAATATCAAATAAAGTATTCCAGAAATAGACTTGTATTAAGTCTTAATGTATTTGAACCACATGGTTCAAAGACAGAATATTGACTCATTCTTTAATACATTATTTGACATTGATTATTATTGTTATTAATATTATTATCATTATCATCATCATTATTATAGTTTATTAGTATTATTACTATTGTATAATAATAATAATAATAATAATACATTTTGTTACCTGCGTTTTAATATTAACTTCATATAGAACACAAAGTATTTTGTTGATAAATGGGAAAACATATTCTGTAAATATATTAATGGAAATTTAAAAAGTTGTGCCTGTTGTGCTAGAAAATTATTATTATTATTATTATTATTATTATTATTAAAACAAAATGTCTGTGGTTTTCTGAAAATAAAAAGCTAAACATCTAAAAATAAAAATATATATATAAAAAGATTTTTTTATGTTCTCTTCTGCTCACCAAGCCTGCATTTATTTGATCCAAAGTACAGTAAATATTTTTAGTATTTAAAATAACTGTTTTCTATTTGAATATATTTTAAAATGTAATTTATTCCTGTGATTTCAAAGCTGAATTTTTAGCATCATTAAAAATCCAGTCACATGATCCTTCAGAAATCATTCTAATATTCTGATTTGCTGCTCAAAAACATTTATTATTATTATTATTATTATTATTATTATGAAGTTATGTTAGATTTTTTTCAGGTTTCTTTGATGAATAGAAAGTTCAGAAGAACAGCATTTATCTGAAATAGAAATCTTTTGTAACATTATAATTGCCTTTATCATTACTTTTGATCAATTTAAAGCATCCTTGCTAAATAAAAGTATTAATTTGTGTATCCCCCCCCCCCCCCCCAAAAAAAAAATTATACTGACTCCAAGCTTTTGAATGGTATAGTGAATTATGTTACAAAAGCTTTTTATTTCAGATAAATGCTGATCTTTGAATCTTTCTATTCATCAAGCGAACTTAGAAAATAACTAACTGTTTTAAATATTGGATATTGTAATGGTATCAATGACAAGAATATAACATTAAACAGCAAAACATATATTAGAATGATTTCTAAATATCATGCCGAACATATTGATGCGAAAATTTACTTAACTACAGAATTCAATTTTTAAAACATATCATAAATAGAAACGCTTATTTAGTTAGTAAAATATTTCAGAATTTGACTGGTCTTATGTAACTTTGATCAATAACATGGTGTACTAGTAAGAGCAGAAGACTTCTTAAAAAACATTAAAACTTACTGTTCAAACGTTGACTAAGAGCAAAAGATGTGTAGTCGACTTCTTTATCAAAGAATGCAGGAGGTCTTGTGAATTTATCAATATTATGTGTAAAGTCATAAGACATTTTGAGCCAGTCATATATAAGTAATAGTAATAAAAGAAATACTGCAATATTACATCACAGATTCTCAATTTGCTGACATTCTGACAGTGACGTAGCTGCTCTTTTACTCAGCTGCTGTTCTCTTGCTGTGTTTCAGAGCTGAGTAGAAGCAGATGCCGTGGGACCATGATGGACTTACGTCACCCCCGCTATGCTGGGACCTCCATGCATGGAAACACTTACACAAACACACACACACACACACACACACACAGGCCTCTGGACCCGGACCACTCTTTAGAGGACAGTTTTGGCCTTTGATGTTGTACTGTAACAATTGTGGCCTAAGAATGTCATTGCTGTTCTGAATCTTGTGTTTTCTTCTCTTTTTTTTTTTTTTTTTTTACTTTTTTCCACACTGTACTCTAAGTTTCATTAATTTTCCTGGCTACACAAACCTGTGATTCTGTTATAAGAAAATACAGTGGATTTAATTAGCAGCAAGGAAATATTTATGGAGGAGCGTTAGCTTTAGAAGACACTATTTTAATGTCATTTTTTTATTTTCATGCCTTCGTAATGTGCAATTCCTTGGGTACTGAATGATGTGCAAGACTTCAATCTTGTGTAGAGATAGACATGCATTTTGTTCTCTGCATTCACAATGGAGTGACCTTATGTACATTGAGAGCGGTAATAAATGAGCTGCCAGTGTTGAACAGAAGAGGCTCATTGACATTTTCTCCATTGGCAGAGAAGTGCACATTGTTGTTTTTACGATTGTTATTTTTGTACTTAAGTGTGAATCATAATTATGTACTCTTTTATTTCTTTCAATGAAATAAACCCCTGAGCGCTGTTGGCAGCCAATGTGCTGATATTAGTCACATTCTTATATTAGCGCCCTCTAGTGGTTACTTTGATACACTGCACACATTTTCTGTGCTCGTTCCATGCTGTTATATTTTATGCCTTTTAAAAGTATGGGAATTGAAGAAATGTCTTCTACTCACCAAGGCTGCATTCATTTGATCAAAAATACAGTAAAACGGTAATATTGTGAAATATTTTAATTAAAAATAACTGAATTCACATGATCTTTCAGAAATCATTCTAATATGCTGATTTAGTGCTGAGAAACATTTCATATGATGTAACATTAGAAATGTCTTCACTGTTACCCTTTGTCAATTTAATTCATAAATTGATTTGAAACTAAATTTGAAATCTTCTTGTCCCCAAACTATCGATCTATCTATCTATCTATACATACACAAGTTTTTGGACAGTAAGATTTTTAATGTTTTTTTAAAGAAGTCTCTTCTGCTGCCAAGCCTGCATTTATTTGATCCAAAAACAGTAAGTATACAGCAAAAACACTAACATTTTTAAAATATTTTTACTATTTAAAATAACTTTTTTTAATGTAATTTATTCCTGTGATTTCAAAGATGGATTTTCAGCATCATTACTCCAGTCTTCAGTGTCACATGATCCTTCAGAAATCATTCTAATATGCTGATTTGCTGTTCAAGAAATATTTTTTTTTATTATTGTCAATATTTAAAACAGTTGAGTACATTTTTTTCAGGATTCTATGAATAGAAAGATCCAAAGATCAGCATTTATCTGAAATAAAAAGCTTTTGGAACATTATACACTATACCATTCAAAAGCTTGGGGTCCGTATAATTTTTTATAGAAATGAATACTTTTATTTAGCTAGGATGCTTTAAATTGATCAAAAGTGATGATAAAGACATTTATAATGTTACAAAAGATTTCCATTTCAGATAAATGCTGTTCTTCTGAACTTTCTATTCATCAAAGTAACCTGAAAAAAAAAATTCAACATAAATGTTTTTTTGAGCAGCAAATCAGAATATTAGAATATATTTAAATATTTTATAATATTAATATATCTTTTTATCTGCTGTTTAAACTTCAATTCCAAGAGTTTAAAAACGTACTCTATTAAGTGGAAGACGGCTATAGTTTTTCTGCATATGAAAATGTTTTAATCTTTAGGAACAACTTTTTTCCATAATACATGTACATTCAAGGTAAATGATACATCCGTTACAATACATACTTCATTCTGATGTTGGCGTCCAAACAAAAATGTACATATATATTTGAAACGATTAGAAACCAGTGCACAACGTTGATAAGGGACATAACAGTCAACAAGTAACAAAGGTTTCCCACATTCAAATTGTACAGCTCTCCAGGTTAGCACAGTCTCTAAAACCAAAGTAAAAAATAGAGTCTGAAATACAGCTGACAGTAGTGTCCTCATAGAAATCCAGGGCCTTTCTCTTTATTTACAGTGCAATAATACACGGAAAGGAGGATAATAAATGTCTCACAGTAGAAATGAAAAGAAATGATTTGTCTTTTATACACCTAATCAACAGTCTTCGAGTTATGGTTTAACACTGCACATGTGTATGACAAGAATGAAGGTGTTTTAGAGGCTTTGGTACATGAGCTCCTGTCAGAAGTAAACCTTTCATAAGGGCTAAAACATCCCTCGCACTCGCACGCATTCAACAAAAGGAATTGGCAAGATTTGAGGCAGTGACCGATAATCACATCACAAGACCACTTCTCCCATAATCTCTGTCAGCTGTTAGAAAAGTACAGTTGGTTTTTGTTTTGGGGGCTGCTTGGAATAGCATACTAGCGTACTGCTACTTCTGCAGTATACAGTATGCATTCTAATGTGTGACTTGTCTGTATGCGTGAAATACCCTGATGACCAAATGTGTAGTATATATCAGCACACTGCATGGAATATAATATCCCACAATGCAATGCGCTTGACCTAACAGTCCATTTCCAATATAATATCATTGATTCATTTGAAGAGAATGTCAAAAGTTAACATTTTAACTATAAATAGCTTCCAAAATGACGAGTGGATGTCACACGCTACACTGCATACTGCATTTTTTTCATACTATTTAAGAAAAAATAATGCGCAGTACTGTGTGAAGTATTCAGTTAGCTAGTACTCCATTCCGAACAGCCTTAGGCATCAATTACTTGGAAGATGGGGAAGACTGTATGGAAGTGAATTACACTTAAAAATGTGCAACTAGTATGCAATGTTTCCCTAACAAGACACATTTGATGATTTACAGCCATAACGTGATAAAATCAGGTCAAATTTAGAGACATTTCTCATTTAAAATCCATTTTTTTGAACAGTCAGATCAAATTCAAGTAGTTCTTTTTCAAGATTAGGGACATGATCGAAGTACATCATTTGCAAGTGTGAATAATCAATAATAAAGATTGAATGAGGAAATACGACAAGATTTATGCATACTATATTTTAAAAGATTATGGTCGGTAAGATTTGTTATCATTTTTCAAAAAGGCGGCTCACCAAGGCTGCATGTATTTGATTAAAAATATGGTATAAACAGTAATATTGTGATCATTTAAAATGACTGGTTTCTATTTAAATCTATTTTAAAATTTAATTTATTCCTTTGATGCAAAGCTGAATTTTCAGCAGCCATTACTCCAGTCTTCAGTGTCACATAATCTATCAAAGCATTTCTTTCATTATTAATGTTGAAAAGAGTTGTGCTGCTTAATATTTTTGTGGAAAACCTGATACATTTTTTCAGGATTATTTGAAAAATACAAAGAATTGATTTGAAATAGAACTCCTGTAACATTATAAACATCTTTACTGCCGCTTTTCATTAATTTCATGCGTCCTTGCTGAATAAAATGATCAATTTCTTAAAAAAAAAAAAATCTTACTGACCCCAAACTTAGTGTACAGTGTGAACAAAGCCTGAAGGTAGTGAGCATCTAAAATGTGACTAATTAGTCTCGTCACATGACGTGGAAGCAGTTTTCTGACCCGTGGAAGAGCCTGGACCTTTTCCAGACTTTAGGACACTGAGGAAAGTGTAGTGACCCCTGATAACACCTGCCATTGAGGAGCATCACGGTTGTCATGGTGCGACAGATTCAAAGTGCAAACGTATGGACGCGCAACATGTTACAAAGGCAACGTCAACTACTTTCATTCCGAGATCATCGTCGTCATCACCACCATCAACCGAAACATCAAGGGAATCGTACAGAAGAAAAGGGG
>JAFVLL020041671.1:0-18058 GCA_021397915.2 Tor tambroides | reverse complement strand
CTCAGAATAGTGAAACGTAAACTCAGAACTGCGAGACGTAAACTCAGAATTGCGAGATTCCTTTATTCATATATATTTTCTATCCCGTGGCAGAAGCTGGCTTTAATTCATCGGTGGCTCTGAGTTTAGTTGGACTGAAGTGTGTGGTTTGGATGGAGGTCAGCGCTGGTTTGAGCTTTAATGAGCGTGGAGGACTCGGTTTATTGATTTGTTCTGAGGTCATGTGATGTTTGCCTCAGCTCATTTATCACCAGTGAATAAACTCAGGATTTAGTTAGCGCAATTAAGCAGGAAAATGACAGGATCGTAAAGCTGCAGGTCCATTTAAAAGCTCATTAATGTGTGATTGATGATGCTCCAGCTGTGATGTGCCAGTTAGCATGAGAGGATGATCATGTTTTACTAGCGCGCTAGGTTCATCAGGACACTGAGTCTGCACTGTTACTACTGCTTTAGTACTGACACTGAACCTAAACACGTTAGTTAGATACGACTTTGATGTGTGTGATCAAATTAGTTTTATTTGAAATGTTTTTCATCAGAATATCTCCTCATTTGTTCATGACTGTTAATAATGTTGTCACATTTATTTCTACAGCACTTTATACAATACAGGTTGTTTCTAATCAGCTTCACAGTAATAAACAGGAAAATGAGTGTTAATGTTGCAAAATTCATCAATTATGAGCCAAATTAATTTCAGCTGTAAAGCAGCTCTACAGAAGACAATAGAGTTGTTATTCAGATCAGTGCTGATTCAGTTTAGTATCAATAACCGTGTTAATGTGGTGAAGTGATAATTGCTAGTTATTATTA
Source organism: Tor tambroides (assembly GCA_021397915.2). NCBI lineage: Eukaryota > Metazoa > Chordata > Actinopteri > Cypriniformes > Cyprinidae > Tor > Tor tambroides. The sequence continues at coordinate 17,242 of JAFVLL020041671.1, read as the reverse complement.
ACTATTATTATTAAAGGCCATTATTAAACATTCAGCCTCCAGAACATTTTGATTATAACCAGTTCAACACAAATCATCTCGAACGAGAGAATTATATTAGATAATTGTTTACAATGTAGATTTGTTTAATTTAAACATCCTGAAAATGCACTCAGTTTTCTGTTCAAAAAGCATGTATATTTGAATGCAGGCTAAGAATTGTTCATTAAAGCATTCCAAATTTGTATAAATTGAAAATAAATTGAAACTCTAGCACTAAACCTTTGAAATGAAATTATAAAATATATAAAAATAAAGATATGTGATGCTGAAGCAGAGTGTTTGGTGAAATTAGCAGTGTTATATTAGTATTATTTATGTACAGTTATAGTTTTTTAGTAATATTTTGAATTCATTTTTATTTTTGTATATTCAGTTTAATTTTAGTTACATTTTTAGTTCATGTGTTTTAGTCATGTTTAGGGTTAATGTTAAATTATTATTTTATTACATTTTAATATTTGGTTTTTATTTTTATTTTTTTTTAATTCACAGTAATTTTAGTGCTTCAAATTATTTCAGTCAACATGCAACATTTTTGTTTCAGTTTTGCATGTATTTTATTTATTTATTTTTTCAGTTTTATTTTTGTTAACAAAATGGTTTTATAATAGTTTTAGTCTTCTCTTGCAATAGTGGCTCTTGTGATCAGGTCAGGTGTGTGAATGTGAGTTTGATCATCAGCTGCTCATCACCCAATCAGAGCCTGTGATTAAACAAAGCCAACTCCTGAAGAGACTGAGTATGTGAGAGAGAGTGACCTTCCCTGTGTTACTGCTGCTGTTCCAGCAGGACAGTAAATCACCCATAAAGCCTGTGCCAGCAGACCAGAGCGACTCACAGCTCTGCATTTACTTTATTACTGCAGTCAGTCCACACGCAGATGCCAGAGTTACGAGCTCACACTGGAGACCATAGAGCAGCCTGAGTGTGTGTGTGTGTGTGTGTGAGTGACTGTGTGTGTGTGGTGTGTGAGAAAGAGAGGTGTGAGAGAGAGAGAGGGAGTGTGTGTGTGTGAGAGAGAGAGAGTGTGTGTGTGAGAGAGAGAGTGAGTTTTCATTTATTTTGATGGATTTTATGTATTATTATTTATGATGTTATTTATGTTGTTGTTATATATATGTTAATGCTTTGGCAACATTGTGTTACACAGTCATGCTAATAAAGCTGAATTGAATTGAATTGAATTGAAGTGAGTGAGAGTGTGTGTGAGTGAGAGTGAGTGTGTGTGGTGTGTGAGAGAGAGAGTGTGTGTGTGTGTGTGTGGTGTGTGAGAGAGAGAGTGTGTGAGAGAGTGAGTGTGTGTGTGTGGTGTGTGAGAGAGAGAGAGTGTGTGAGAGAGAGAGTGTGTGTGGTGTGTGAGAGAGAGAGTGTGTGTGAGTGAGTGTGTGTGTGTGTGTGGTGTGTGAGAGAGAGAGAGAGTGTGTGAGAGAGAGAGTGTGTGTGAGAGAGTGAGTGTGTGTGTGGTGTGTGTGAGAGAGAGAGAGTGTGTGTGTACCATACATGATGTAAACCATACATCAATGGAAAGCTTATTTATTCAGCTTTCAGATGATGCATACTGGTTTTGTGGTCCAGGGTCACATTTTATAATTTTTGATTTTGGGGTTGAGATGATTGATCTGGTGATATAATGAAGCTGTGGTGGTGATTTAACAGTGTTTGTGTGGGTCAGGTGGTGGCGTCCATCATCTTCATCAGTCTGGGGGTTGTTTCGTGTTTCCTCTGCGCCATCATCGACGGCATCATCGCTGCAGAGTTCATCGTGAGTATCTGCTCATCAAACATGAGTCCTGACACACTGAGTTACTGTCTCTCACACTGTCTCTCTCTCTCTCTGTCTGTGTGTGTGTCTCTCTCTCTCTCTCTCTGTGTGTGTGTGTGTGTCTCTCTCTCTCTGTGTGTGTGTGTGTGTGTGTGTCTTTCTCTCTCTCTCTCTCTCTCTCTCTCTCTCTGTGTGTGTGTGTGTGTGTGTGTGTGTAGGACAGGAGGCCGCTGATGGAGGGCCGCTGTGAGTTTTACTCCAGCTCTTCTTACAGCTATGATTACTACACTGAGGTGAGTTCATCTGAGATCCACACACTGAGTATTATGGGTTTGGTTAGGGTTAGCTGAATGATCGTGTGCTCTGCTTCCCTCTGCTGGTCAGATATGAACATGACTTCAGTCTGGTTAATTGTCTGATCATCAGTTTGGCTGACTGGCACACTCTTAAAAATAAAGGTTCCTTGTTGGCATTGATGTTTGCTCTGCTGCTAATGTTCCTGTTCAAAAATGACCAGCCTTTTAAAAATTGCTAGTAATTCACTCATTATGCTATATTGTCACCAAATCTTGGATTCAGTGTTTTAATCAACTTGTTTTGTCAATTAGCACAGGTTTTGTTTCTTTTTGAAGCTGATTGATCATAGGACTCATTGATTTAAGCTTATGAAACTTAGGAGGTTTTTAAGTGAAAAAAGGCATCATTGGCAGATAATTTTGGCAATATACTTTTTCTTTCTTTTTTTTCTTTTCTTTTTTTTGAAAAACAAACAAAAAAAAAGCATTATTTGTGGATAATTTTGGTAATATTTAATGTTTGGTAATGTCAATTTAAAAAATGGCAGATTTTGGCAATATTCAGTTTTTGGGTAAAAAATATTGCAGATAATTTTGGCAATATTCAGTTTCTGACTGAAAAAACATTATTTGTGGCTAATTTTGGCAATATTTAATTTTTAGTAAAAAAAAAAAAAAAATGATTTGCGAGAATTTTGGCAATATTCAGTTTCTGAGTGGAAAAAAAGCATTATTTGTGGATAATTTTGTCAATATTTAGATTTATAGTAATAAAATGCAGGTCATTTTGGCAGTTTTTGGGGGGGGGGGCATTGTGGTTAATTTTGGCAATATTCAGCTTCTGATCAAAACAAGCATTATAATTCTGGCAATTTTTTTTTTTTTTTGAGAGAAAAACAATATTTGCTGAAAATTGTAAATATTTAGTTTTTGGGTTAAATTTGGATAATTTTTGGATCATTTTGGAAATGTTCACTCAAACTGAGATGAATAAGCTCAGATCAGTGAAGACCTATGATCAGTCAGTCAAAATATCACAATATTGATAAGCTGTGATACACTGTGTGGGCAAAATCAGTAGGTTTTAGTCCAATGCAATAACATTAAGTAGTTTTTTCTGGAAAAAGAAAATCCTCTCCAAGTCAAAGTGAGTGAAACACAACATAAGGGTTAAGAACAGTTCTCTGAAAGCTTCTTCTACAGCATCACTGCGAAAACCCTGGTTTTTAAGCTTTATTTTTAAGAGTGAAAGCAGCTCACGCATGAGAACCATCACAATCAGTTTGTCATAAAAGCCACAATATAAGGTTTAAGATTAGTTGAGCTTTACTGTGTTTGGCTGTGTTCAGGTTCACTGTCGTTCCTACGGTAATCAGTGTATACTCAAGGTGAAGAGCAACACCTGCTACTGCTGTGACTTATTCCACTGTGACAGGTGAAGCACACACATCAAGCGCTGAGCTTTAACAGCAGAGCTGTGTGTTACTGAGTGTCTTACTGCATGTGTGTGTGTGTTAGTGTGGAGTATGGTGTGCAGTATTATGAGTTCACGGGTGTGAGCAGCTGCTGGGACGTGGTGAATCTGTACCGTCTGCTGTGGGCCTGTGTGACGCTTAATGTGCTCGGTGTGTTTCTGGGCATCATCACCGCTGCTGTACTGGGAGCCTTCAAAGACCTGGTGAGTCTGGATTCAGTACTGAAAGTGAATTATAGAGTGTTTGCTCAGTGTTTTTAGACTGAACTACATGACAGATGCAGTGATGGAAGATGCTGAAGCAATCAGACTCACTCTTTTCTATATTAAAACTATCAATTTTTTAAATGTATAATTCATTTTTAACTCCAACATTGCATAGCAATTTTACTTTTTGGAATGTTTGATTTATATGTGACCATGGAGCACAAAACCAGTCATAAGAGTCAATTTTTTGAAATTGAGAATTATAGATAATCTGAAAGCTGAATAAATAATCTTTCCATTGATGTATGGTTTGTTAGGATAGGATAATATTTGAAAATCTGGAATCTGAGGGTGCAAAAAAATCTAAATATTGAGAAAATCTCCTTTAAAGTTGTTCAAATGAAGTTCTTAGCAATGCATATTACTAATCAAAAATTAAGTTTTGATATATTTACAGTAGGAAATTTACAAAATATCTTCATGGAACATGATCTTTACTTAATATCCTAATGATTTTTGGCATAAATTAAAAACAATCATTTTGACCCATATAAAGTATTGTTGGCTATTGCTTGTGCTCCAGGCTCACATATATTCCAGCTGCATTCAGTTTTGGTTACAGAGATGCACAATCTATTAGTTATGAAACTGTGATCACCAATATCTCATTTTTAGTGTTTTGATGGCTAATTTTTTCTAAAATAATAATAATAAAAAAAAATCTAATTTGGTGTTCCTGGTCAAAAATGATCAGCCTTTTAAAAATTGCATATAAATTTCTCATTGTTATATTATCACCAAATCTTGGATTCAATGTTTTTGCCAAACTGTTTTATTTCAGTTAGCACAGGTTTTGTATTTGCTTTTGGAGCTGATTGATTGTAGCTGTCTTAATACTGCCAAAATTATTTACCAATTTTTTTTTGTGTATAATCTTAATTTTTTTGTGAGTAAAAAAATCATAATTTGTGGATAATTCTGGCAATATTCAGTTTCTGAGTAAAAAGGGCATTGAGTGATTTTGGTTAATATTTTGATATATTCAGTTCTGAGTAAAAAATGATTTTGCAGGTAATTTTGGCAATGTTCAGTTTGTGGGTAAAAAAATATTATGGATAAATTGCATTAAAAATGCATTATTTTTGCATAATGTTTTGATGGCTTATTTTACTAATTAAATTTTTTCTAAAAAAAAATAAAATATTGCAGACAAAGCTATTTAGATGTATAATTTCAAGCATCAGATTTAAAATAGCAATGATTCCCATTATCTGTACCAGCTTCAACATTCAAGTCTTAATGAGTCTGTTGTTGATGTGTGTGTGTGTGTGTGTGTGTGTGTGTGTGTGTGTGTGTGAACTTAGCCTCCTGCGGCTCACAGTCACATGACACCCAGTCCAGCTCCAGCCCCTCATATCCTGTATAACCCCACCCAACACCTGATCACCTACACCGGTTTCTGCCCCTCCGGTCAAACTCTACCCGCCTACCCAAACTACCCGCTGCCCATGCAGGTGAAGACCGCTAACCAACTAACCTCAGCAGGACTGCACTCATGACAGTCTGATCAGGACACCAACATGACTGAATATTATTATTATAGAAAATGTTTTTCTAGTACAAAATTTAAATGTCAGTCATTTTTGTTGTATTATAAGATTTAAATGTTGGTCAGTTTTGTTCTAGTAACAGATTTAAATATCAGTCGTTTTTGTTTTATTAAAAGATTTAAATATTGGTCAGTTTTGTTCTAGTAACAATCGGTCAATTTGTTCCGTTAAAAGATTTGAATATCGGTTGGTTTTGTTTTATTAAAAGATTCAAATATTGGTCAGTTTTGTTCTAGTAACAGGTTTAAATATCAGTTGTTTTTATTTTATTAAAAGATTTAAATATCGGTCAGTTTTGTTTGAGTAACAGATTGAAATATCGGTCAGTTTTGTTCAATTAAAAGGGTTAAATATTGGTTGGTTTTGCTCTAGTAACAGATTTAAATATCGGTCAGTTTTTTCTATTAAAAGGTTTAAATATCGGTCAGTTTTGTTCTAGTAACAGATTGAAATATCGGTCAGCTTTGTTTGAGTAACAGATTTAAATATCAGTCAGTTTTGTTCTAGTAACAGATTGAAATATCGGTCAGCTTTGTTCAGTTAAAAGGGTTAAATATTGCTTGGTTTTGCTCTAGTAACAGATTTAAATATCGGTCAGTTTTGTTCTAATAACAGATTTCAATATTTGTCGGTTTTGTTCTATTAAGAGATTTAAATGTTGATGGGTTTTGTGAGTATGGCTTTAAATTCAATTAGTAACAACTATGATTTCAAGCGATATTACTATATCTTGATGCTTGTGGTTCAGAGTTACTTATGTCATGGTAAATATTTTGATCATATTGTCCTTCTCTAAACAAGCAGCTGCTACAAAGTCTCCACATATGCTTTAATCTTATCGTTTCTGATGTTCATTTTTCATTCTTCATCCTCGTTCTCCAGCATCTGAACGGTTATCCAGCTCCGGCTGCAGGTCAGTCCGTCCCTGAGGTCACGACCTCCCCGTCTGACGAGACTCAAGTGGCGTCTCAGAGCGGGACGAACCCATCCGTACCGACTCAATCCACGTCTCAGGACAGCAGCGGCTACATGCTGACTCCAAACGCTCCCTCGCTCTACGCTCACTCATTAGGGCCCTTCGAGAAGCCTCCGCCTTATGCCTGCTGAAACGACCTGAACCAGAAATATTGACCTCTGATGGGCATCTGACCCCTGTGACCTCCACCACCGCTGCTAATGACCTCAGAAAGAGTCTATGTAATCGTCACTTATTCTTGTAGTAAATGTGATTGATGTTGTTCTCTGGTAGTTTCCAAAACCTCTGAACTTTAGCTTTTAATGTCTTCTTCCTTTGGTGGGATCTTCATAGAATCACATCAGGCAGAAACACAGTGCACTGTGTTCTGAAACTCATCAAGAACGCGTCCCATCCTCAGCTTCAGCACCGATCACGTAGCTGCTTTAGTTTTCTGCGGTCAGAAGAACTTCTGAATCATCAGTGTGAGGAGAATCCTGCTGAGAATGCTGAAGTGTTGACATTATTCAGATTCCTCAATAACAGACTCTATTAGCCTTTCAGTCCTGACGTAATACAATGTACAACACATCCAGGGGTTGGATTCACAAAACATTAAGAAAAAAAACTTCCTAACTGCCACTTTCTTCTTTAATAACAAAAAGGATGTTTAAGTTAAGAATATTTTTTGTTGCATCACTGTAAAAAACACTTTTTTGTAAGAGTGAAAGTTCTCAAGGCAAAACTTTAGTATTCATATTCTTGATGAATGTTCTTTAAAATCATTGTCAGTTATCAACATGTTTTAAATCTTCATAGGTATGATGATTAATGAATTTATTGGGTATTTTAAAATATTAAACATAAGCAGTATAACACTAACGACTATATTCATGACTACTGCTAGATTTTACTTTCATAATCTAGCAAGTAAATTCTCCTGTTATTAACACATTTTACATTTTAAAATAATGAACATGAAGTGCTTGCTGCTCAAAGAGGTAATAGAAGGTTAGATGGTTTTTACCAGTGTGAAGTTTTACATTTGTTGTATTAAGGCAACTATATATCAAAGCTTGTCATTTTATTCTCAAGAAAAATAATGTTAACCCTTTCATGCTCAAGCACAGAAAATATGAACATTTCTTTAAGTAGCCGGTACTGTATGAATTGAAGGCTTAAAAAAACATAAAGACTTCATCTTAATCATGAACGTTTTGTTTTAATGTCAGTTAATTATTTCATTGCTACATTCCAATTTACTGCACAAGATCATATTTTTCCTAATAAAATTAATAATTTAACGATTTATCATTTATTTTCAAGATCTCATTCTGTAGTTACGTTCAATGAAACCATGAACAAAAATATTTTCACAAAATAGAAATGGTACTATAATAAACTGCAAAACTATAACTGAGACAGGAACAGTTTTTTTTTCTAAAAGGTTCAGAAAGTTTTTTTTTTTTTTTTATGTATTGCACTTAAGGTTCTGTTTAGATATGCAAATGTTGCAAAATCTAATTAAATCTCCAGTAACTTGCATACACGTCCAGATAATTAAAGTTCAAAATTGTGGTTTAATTTTGTTGTCATTAAAGGTTTTTCCAGAGGGGATTTTGGATTTCTCTTTTTATCACGCCATAAATCAGAAAATACTGTCATCAGACAGAAACAAACACATTTTCACCATGTTTTTAGGAGTAAAATGTAGAAATCAGAACAACCCTATGGTTTTGCTTGTAGTGTTTTTGTGAATTTGGTGTTTTTGCGCTTGCATTGAGTGCTGCCCTTTGTGTTTCAAAAGTAATTCTTTTGCTCTCATCAGGTTAGCTGGTTAGTTTTGTTTGAACACCTTTGGATAGAATTCATCATCATAACACCATCCGCCTTTATTAGTTTTCATCAAGCGTTTCAGTCTCACGCACAGAGCAAACATGAACAAAATACAAAACAACTTCAACAAAAACAAGATTAAAAAAAACAAACAAGGGACTAAAAAAACTCTTCAACTCAAACTACTAAATGATGATGAAGTTGAGCACCTACGTCCAGCCTGAAGGCCTTTAATGGTAGTTGAGTGTTTTTAGTCGTCCTCCTCTAAAGCATTTTACAGTGGCATATGTACAGTTACAGTATTTTACAGCACACTCTCAGTAGCTTGTGTTTGATTGGTCTAATGTGAGTAATACATGGATAGGCGGCTCTGTGCTATACGTGTGCGAGTGTGGCGAGGGTTCTGGCTTTCCCCGGGGGAAAAAAAAGTGCACTTCCATAAAATACTTAAAGTGCTCTATTTTCACACAATCATTTTGTACTTATACTAAAAAGAATTCTTTAGTACGTCTTAAGATCATCTACAGTAAGTGTACTCAACTGTGCTATTTTGGGACATCATGAATATAAACTAAAATGCACTTTTAACATACTATCTCTATTTAAAAAATGTATTTCGTTACCATATTCATAGTATCCCAAAATAGCACAGTTGAGTACACTTAGATGATCTTAAGATGAATCACTTTTAGTATATTACGTACAAAATGAGTGTGCGGAAATAGAGCACTTTAAGTATATTTAATGGAAGTGTATTTTTTGTCCCGTGGGTTACTAAGGCCTTTGTGGATCCAGATTAAAGCTCCTCCTGCAGTGGAGTTTGAGCAGCTTTCATTGCTGTGCGTCCACCAGAGGGCAGGAGTGAGAGCGGATGTCATTGTGTTTGTGTTGGGCCTCGTCCACATCCAGCGGCTGACCGTTGACCCGCACGTCCATGCAGCCCGTGTAGAAGGCCGACACCGGAGTGGACACCAGAGAAACATCTGCACAGACAAACAACATCAGACCCGTCTGTAGATTCACTCCGACTCACATTTCAAGATCATTCGCTCCAAAGTCTGTCGTGTTTTTCAGAAAATAAGCTGCATCTGACTACAAGTCCCTGTAGGTCAAAACTGTATTGTTGCAAAAGTCACATTTTATTATTACATTTAGAAAAAATACTGGTAAACATTTACAAACAAATATTATGAACATCAGAGTGAATTTTCAGTGTATTTTAGTTCCCCCTCACTCCAAAACAAATCCTTTAAATTTAACAGTATTCCAGTGTTGGGGAAGCTACTCTGGAATGTACGCCCCAAAACTGCAGTACTCAGTATAGTAAACTAAAATACATGACTCTCAAATAAAATCTAATAAAATTCCTTTTTTGCTGCATGTCCTTAAACCTTTGAACTTTACATTACCATAACACAGATTCCAACAGAGAGTGATAAAACTCTGCCATCATGTGGAAAAAAAAGCAAAACAACAGGTTTTACATTTAAAAACACAAGATAATGTAAGACTAATGTGAAACTGAAGTGAGATGGATTTGAAACTGGTTTAAGTAATATAAGACTAATGTGAGACTAATGTGAGATGGATGTAAGACTGGTTTAAGACTGGTGTAAGACTAATGTGGGACTGATGTGAGACTGAAATGAGACCCATGTTAACTGAAGTAAGACTAGTGTGAGACTGAAGTGAGACTAATGTCAGACTGATGCAAGATTGAAGTGAAATGGATGCGAGACTAACATAAGACTGAAGTGAGATGGATGTGAGATTAATATGATACACAAGACTAATGTGAGACTGCTATGAGACTGAAATGAGACAGATGTTAACTGAAGTGAGACTAATGTGAGACTGAAATGAGTCTAGTGTGAGAGAAATAAGACTGATGTTAACTGAAGTGAGACTAAAATGAGTCTAACTAGTGTGAGACTAATAAGTAACTGAAGAAAGACTGAAAGTGAGACTAGTGTGATACTGATGTGAGAATGATGTGAGATGAATGTGAGGCCGGTGTAAGTGATGTGAGACGGTTGTGAAACTGAAATGAGACTGAAGTGAGATGGATGTGAGACTGGTGCAAATTATGTGAAACTGAGGTGAGACCTAAGTGAGACTTATTTGAGATGGCTGTGAAATTCAAGTGAGCCTGAAGTGAGACTGAAATGAGATTGATGTTAACTGAAGTGAGGCTAATGTGAGACTGAAGTGAGATGGATGTGAGACTAGTGTGATACTGATGTGAGACTGATGTGAGACCAAAGCAGGACTGAAGTGAGACGGCTGTGAAACTGAAATGAGACTGAAGTGAGGTCGATGTGAGACTGGTGCAAATTATGGGAAACTGAGACCTAAGTAAGACTTATTTGAGATGGCTGTGAAATTGAAGTGAGACTAATGTGAGACTGAAATGAGTCTAATTAGTGTGAGACTGAAGTGAGACTGAAATGAGACTGATGTTAACTGAAGTGAGACTAATTTGAGACTGAAATAAGTCTAATTAGTGTGAGACTGAAGTGAGACGGCTGTGAAACTGAATTGAGACTGAGGTGAGGTGGATGAGAGACTAGTGTAAGTGATGTGAGACTAAATTGAGATTGATGTGAGACATCACCTGGAATCCCTCCTATAAAGGTGCTATAAGAGGACGTCAGATCCAGAGCGTCTACATTCTCTATCATCTCCGTCTGTGCGAGCTGCCCATCCACCTCCAGTAGAGAGCTGTTCCCGAACACCGTCACGTTCACAGTGTGTGTTTGAGCGTCACACAAGCTCACCGGGAAACTGGCCACCACCACGTCACCGAACGACACCAGCACATGCTGCGGGTCACAGATCAACACCACATACAGCGCTGGCCAAAATCATTAGAGCACTAGTATTTCCAGCAGCTAAAAATGGTTTGAAGTCAGTTATTTCTATCTTTTGCTGTAGTGTGTCAGTAGGAAATATCAGTTTATATTTCCAAACATTGATTTAGCCATTAACTGTAATAATCCAGTGAGATTTCTGAGATCTGATCTGATCATCATCAGTCTGTCTGGAATGACATGAAGAAACAGAACAAACTGAGACAGACTAAATCCAGAAGAACTGATGCTTCAAGAAACCTCCTGCAAAGCTCCTGAGAAACTATGAGCAAGTGCAGCTAGAGCAAAAGCTGCTTTAAACACAAAGATGCTCACACCAAATGATGATTTACTTTAGTTCAGAGAAGTTCATTGATAAAGAAAATCTATTTCTGACAGCATCCTCATTTCACAGCATTTTTACACAAGAGTCTAAAACTTTGAACAGTTCTGTAGCTTTGCAGGAGGTTTCTTGAAGCATCAGTTCTTCTGGATTTAGTCTGTCTCAGTTTGTTCTGTTTCTTCATGTCATTCCAGACAGACTGGATGATGATCAGATCAGATCTCAAAAACCTCACTGGATTATTACAGTTAATGGCTAAATCAATGAACTGATATTTCCTACTGACACACTACAGCAAGAGAGAGAAATAACTGACGCAAAACCATTTTTAGCTGCTGAAAATAATAGTGTTCTAATCATTTTGGCCACCACTGTACATCTGGAGCTTCAGAGCAGAAACATGCCACACATCAGCATCTCATTCACACACACACACACCTCGGTCCACTCGAGTGTCCCTGGATGATAGTCTGACAGAGAGACAGAGAACGGGACTCTGTCCTGACGAACCAGAGCAAACAGGACCCCCACGGAGGAGGCGGGACGCAGGGTCACATGAACACTGAGCGTCTGATTGTCCCCTACGGGAAACAGGGTTATTATAGTCAACCAAACTAAAACCGTTTAAAAACATTGTTACATGAAATAAAATAATTTTTAAATAAAAAAATTATAAGAAAAACTTCAAGCCGGTCACCAAGCAAATATTTCTAATTCATTTAGTTTAACTTAATGTACTAAAAAAAAAACTAAAAACTAAAAATGAAAAAAGACATATTAAATAGACATTAAAAAACACAAATAAAATTATAAAAAGTGACAAAAGAACACAACATCTTTAAAATTTAAATGAAAACGGGAAATCTAAAAATAAAAACTAATTTAAAATATGAAATGTTTTTACCAGATTCACCCAATAAAATTAAATCTACACACACCTGTGCTGTTATTAACTAAAACTAACTATTAAAAATATTTGTATTAATTTTTATTCATTACTAGTACTAAAATGACTAACTAAATAAAGCTAAATAAAAAATAAAAAAACTAGTGCTGTCAAACGATTCATCACGATTAATCACATCCAAAATAAAAGTTTTTGTTTACATATTATATGTGTGCACTGTGTAGATTTATTATGTACAGAGCTGCTTGAAAGTTTGTGAACCCTTTACAATTTTCTATATTTCTGCATAAACATGACCCAAAACATCATCAGATTTTTTGCACAAGTCCTGAAAGTAGACAAAGAGAACCCAATCAAACAAATGAGACAAAAAACATTTCTTTCCCATTTATTTATTGATTAAAATGATCCATTGTTACATATCTGTGTGTTGCAAAAGTATGTGAATCTCTATGATTATCTGTTAATATGAAGGTGAAATCAGAGTCCAGAGGTGTTTTCATTCAGTGGGATGACTATCAGGTGTCATCGCCTGCCCTGTTTTATTCAAAGAACAGGGATCTATCAAAGTCTGATCATGTTTGTGGAAGTGAATCACGGCACGAACAAAGGAGATCTCCGAGGACCTCAGCAACCATCTCTAAAGGGTTTGGACTCCACAGATCCACAGTCAGACAGATTCAAGACCACTGTTACCCTCCCCAAGAGTGGTCCACCAACAAAGATCAATCCAAAAGCAAGACGTCTAATAGTCTGCAAGGTTGCAAAGGAACCCAGGGTAACTTCTGAGCAACTAAAGGCCTTTCTCACATTGGCTAATGTTAATGAGTTCATCATCAGGAGAACACTGAACAACCAAGGTGTGCATGACACGATCGCAAGATCATGTGGACAAGCCAGAGGGCTTTGTGGACAGACCAAAATACAACTTTTTGTTTTAAATGAGAAGGGTTACATTCGGAAAAAAAGAAAAAACACTGCATTCCAGCATAAGAAACCTATCCCATCTGTGAAACATGGAGGTGATCGTATCATGGTTTGGGCCTGTTTTGCTGCAACTGTTCCAGGACAGCTTGCCATCATTGATGGAACAATGAATTCTGAATTATACCAGCAAATTCTAAAAGGAACATTTCAGGACATCTGTCCCAAGTCTCAAGAGAAAGTGGGCCATGTAGCAAGACAACAGACCCAAGCATAGAAGTCCTTCTAAAGAAGAACAAAGGTAATGTTTTGGAATGGCTGAGTCAAAGTCTGGACCTTAATCCAATTGAAATGTTGTGGAAGGAGATGAAGCAAGCAGTTCAAAGGAGGAAACCCACCAACATCACAGAGCTGAAGTGTTTCTGTAATGAGGAATGGGCTGAAAATCCAACAAGATGTTGTAAAGGACAAGAAACTTTACCTGCAGTTACTGCAGCAAAATGAGGTCACACCAGATACTGAAAGCAAAGACTCACATACTTCTGCAACACAGATATGTAACAGTGGATTATTTTTCTCAATAAATAAATGACAAATGTCTCATTTGTTTGATTGGGTTCTCTTTGTCTACTTTCAAGACTTGTGCAAAAATCTGATGATGTTTTGGGTCATATTTATGCCGAAATATAGAAAATTGTAAAGGGTTCACAAACTTTCAAACAGCACTGTATATATATATATAAATACACACACATGCATGTATATATTTAAGAAAAATATGTTATGTTTATATATAAAATATATTTATATAAATTATAAATATATACTGTATGTGTGTGTATTTATATATACATAAAAAATATACATAGTAAACACATACATTATGCAAAAATTTTTATTTTGGATGCAATTAATCGTTTGATAGAACAACAACAACAAAAAAAAACTAAATATGACAAAAGATACCAAACATGCCAAAATCACTAAAGATAAATGAAAATGAACTGAAAACAAAAATAAAAGCTAATTCAAAATATAAATAATTAATGTAAGAGCACATAAGAGCTGACGCACCGTGGCTGTGGTTGAAGTAGGCGAACCCGTGTCCGGGGAAGAAAGCGCTGTGGTCTTCAGTGGAGTAGCACTGCATGCGCTCGTTACGCTCGATGGTTTCCTGAATAGATGTGTCTTCACCGGTTAACCAGCGCCAGTCCTTCATACAGCCGTCCAGACGAGGGTTAACCTGTGTCAGGAACACGTGAAGAAGACAAGTCAGATTATGATAGAGCTGCACGATTAATCATTAAAAAATCTCAATTCAAACACCTATTTTTAAATGACAACGATGCACCCATGTCTATTAAACCTTTCATATTATCACAGAAATACTGGGATGAAAGTTTAGAGTTCAGATATAAACACTGATGTCTATGGTAATGATCAAAATAGAGCAAATCCCCTTTTGAAAGTAACTACCGCTGCTAATAACGTTTGTCGATTACATAGTTTCACCACTAGGTGGCGACAAGCGACTGTTAAAAAAGTATGTCATTGAATCATTCATTCAACAGATTTGTTCAAAAACACAGATTCATGCAGTACTGAAACAAGTGACGTATTTATGAGTGAGCCATTGAATCATTTATTCAAACCACATTTTCATCATTTCAATATTAAAAATTGGTGTATTAAATATATTTTAAATACATATATGTGACCCAGGACCATAAAACTTGTCAGAAGGGTCAATTTTTTGAAATTGAGATTTATGCATCATTTGAAAGCTGAATAAATAATCTTTCCATTGATGTATGGTTTGTTAGGATCGGACAATATTTGAAAATCTGGAATCTGAGGGAGCAAAAAAATCTAAATATTGAGAAAATCTCCTTTAAAGTTGTTCAAATGAAGTTCTTAGCAATGCATATTATTAATCAAAAATTAAGTTTTGATATATTTACAGTAGGAAATTTACTAAATATCTTCATGGAACATGATCTTAATATCCTAATGATTTTTGGCATAAAAGAAAAATGGATAATTTTGACCCATGCAATGTATTTTTGGCTATTGCTACAAATATACCTGTGCTACTTAAGACTATTATATATATATATTAAAAAGTTTAATAATTCATTCAAACTAATTAAACACAGACTGCAGCAATAATATTTTGTCACACATGATTTTATTTAGTTCAGAATCGTGATCTCTATTGTGATTCTCAATTTATCCAGAATCGCGCAGCTCTAGATTATGATGCTTCTGCTCTTCTAACAGAAGTGATTTAAGCAGATGTATGTGCAGCTGTTGGCATCATGTTTAGGGTAGTTCTTACAGTAATGGATCTGAGGCTCTGAAGCTCACCCTGCTGACCAGTCCGTCGTCTCTGAAGGGAACGCCGCCTACTGTCAGGTTCAGCTCATGCATGCCTTTATTCACTGTGAACAGATCTCCATTCACTGCGATCTTCATCACCGCCTCCCTGTCAATCTTAATGACGAGGCTCCGCCCCTGTTCCTCCACTGAGATCTGAGCGGACCAATCAGGAGACAGTCAGTCAAGTCACATGTATTTCTATAGCGCTTTATACAATACAGATCAATTCAAAGCAGCTTTACAGAAATAAATAGCACATAATTTAGCAAAATTCATCAATTATGAAACTCAGCTCTACAGAAGACAACAGAGTCCTTATTCAGATCAGTTTCATCAGTCAAAATAAAAACACAACAGCATTTATGAAGTAAATTTTAGATTTGCTAAAAGACCTTTTTAAGTGTTGAACATACTGTAAATGTCTAGTGACATGACACATGATGAGTTGTATTTTTAGACTTTAAAGTGTTGCTATAAATGCAACTTTCAGCAGATCTGCATTACTTTTTAAATCATTTAAATGAAAACTATTTTCATGCAACATTTAATGCAACTCCGCTCCAATTTCAGACCATTTTAAGGCCTTCATTTGTGGAAAGGCAAATTAAGACACTTTAAAACATGCAGAAACACTGAAGAAGTAATAAAAATCTTTTAAGTGCCAATGACCTGATGCTTTTTTATGCCTGGATCTATCCATTTATTACAAAAAAAACCCCAAAAACAAAATGCAATTCACACAGACAATAACTAGATTGCATGGTATTTCTTAACAAAAATAATTTTAGATTGCTTATGGTATTTTTGTGGGATATGAATTTATAAGGCGGTGTTAATGTTCTGAGAAAGACTCTTTGGAAGGCTGAAATGATAAAAAACAAAACAAAGATTATAGAGAAAAATTTGAAAATGATAGAGAGTTTTAAGAGTTTTGTAGTGAAAAACAAACAGACGCAATTATTCTGCCTTTTTCTAAAAACTATTTTGGGACAAAAAAGAGAACAGGATTGTGAAATGTTGCAAGCTGAACTCGAACCTGCATCTCCCACGAGCTCAATGTGTCATATGTGAAGGTCTCTGTGTCTCAATGGTGTGTCTGTTAGTAGCGTGACCCCTGCAGTGACCTCTGACCTTATGCCACTGGCCGTCGTTGACCTGTGGTCCACTGCTGGTCACTCGACTCACAGCTCCATACTTCAGCTGCAGCTCCAGCTTCCCATGATGCATCACCAGAACAATCCAGGAGCTGTTCAAGTGGCCGCCGGCGAAGAAGATCACGCCCTCAGGGTCGTAGGTCCTGAGGTCAAACTCCGCTGTGAATCTGACAGGAAACAGGAAGTCAGCATCAAACGAGACGTCACAGATACAGTGGAGGTCAAAATCATTACAACACTAGTGTTTTCAGCAGCTAAAACTGGTTTGAAGTCAGTTATTTCTATCTTTTGCTGTAGTGTGTCAGTAGGAAATATCAGTTTACATTTCCAAACATTGATTTAGCCATTAATTGTAATAATCCGAGTGAGATTTTTGAGATGTGATCTGATCATCATCCAGTCTGTCTGCAATGACATGAAGAAACAGAACAAACTGAGACAGACTAAATCCAGAAGAACTGATGCTTCAAGAAACCTCCTGCAAAGCTACAGTACTGTTCAAAG
>JAFVLL020041669.1:0-16765 GCA_021397915.2 Tor tambroides | reverse complement strand
AATTCTGAGCTTGCATCTCGCAATTCCGACTTTTTTCTCAGAATTCTGAATCTACATCTCTCAATTCTGACTTTTTCCTCAGAATTCCAAGTTTACATATTGCAATTCTGACTTTTTTGTCAGAATTCTGAGTTTACTTCTCGCAATTATGATTTTTTCTGCCTATGGTGGAAATAAGCTTTCATACTTTGTGTTGTGCCTTGTTAGGAGACTGTCTAGGAGACTGTCACTGAAATGAGTTATCATCATATACTTATTATTATAATGTTAGTATTGCTACAACATATAGTTAGCTGGCTTTTATGTAACTGTCTGTACTTATTTAAATATATAACAAACAAAATTCATAAAACAGTGTTAATTCAAATGCACAATATTTATGTATTTCAGGTGATTATAAAGTGGCTGAAGCATGTGCAGATTTCAGTGTAGACAGAAGCACTGATTTTAATGTGAGTGATCTAGTTTTGATGCGTTTCTGGCCTGAATCCCCGAAATATGACGTCAGAGACAGAGGAAGATTTCTCATTCACAGAAAGAAGTTTCAAAATGATTAGAAAACTTGATGTAGCACAAATATTGTTTAAAGCCGATGTGCTTTGTATATGCGTATAGTTTGTATTGCTTTGAGTCCCAAAGTCTGGTATATTTATAATATATATTTATAATATATAAAAAGAATACTTATCACCATAAAAACGATTCATATCATTATGTTATGAAAAACACACATTTCGTTCTATCCCCCTCCCCTCCCCCCTTTGGCACTAAAAGCTCTATTAAGATAAATATTACTTGTAAATTTCACTTTTTTGTTTTTCGTATAATTGCTAGACACTTGAGTAGCCTCACATTCATCTGAGCACGTTCTGTACACGAGGGAATGATAAGAAAAGACATCTTTAGACTCGTAAAATCTTCTGTTATTCCGTCCTCATGTAATCCGTGTAAAATTACTGCTATTGTTCAGGTTCGACAATAAGTCACTGTTAAAACTTTACTAGACTTGTTGCTGTGCGCATGCCCTTGATATTTACACAATCAATAGGAATGATCAATCAAAATGTTTAGAATGGCTTCATGGTGAACTCATAACTCATTCTTTATGATTCAAAACCTATGACGGATAGATGGAACAACAGAATGATAGAACAATAGAACGATAGATAGAACGATAGATAGAACGATAGATAGATAGATCGATCGATCTTCAGGGAAAGAAACTGTTTAGATACATCTTTAAGATTACATAAAAAAGCCCTTCTGCTAGAGAAAAGTATTTAAAGTCAACATGAAACACCATTTGCAGCCCATTATACTTCTGTAATGTGACATAGTTTGTACATTGTTTCAGAGACGGAGCAAGTTTTTTTCTTTGGAATAACATGCACAGATCAATTGTTTAAAATAACACCAGGAATGTGTATTAAGGAAGTAAACAGGGTGCATTTTCGTTCCATGTTGACTTTAGGACTGGACCAAAATGTTGTTCACTGTGTGATTTGATTTGATTCAGCTCAACGATGAATCACAATGAGTTAGTTTGTTAGGGGTGATATGACTTCATCCAATGCCATGTAAGTACCTTGTATTCTTGAAAGTACCTTGGAGTGCCATGGTATTACCATCTGATACCATCACTGCATCATGGTACCACAACGATTTGGCAAGGAATTTGGTCCCACAATTAAATCTCCAAAAAAAAAACAACAAAAAAAAAACATACAGATGAATCTCATTAAGTCATGTTCAGGTTACATTTAATAAATAAATAAATAAATAAATGATTGAGTGAATGAATGAATGAATGAATGCATGCATTTGTTATGAATGAATAAATAAATTGAATAAACAAAAAATATTATTTGTAAATAAAAAAAACTGTTTAAAGAATAAAGTTTGAAATATTTTTTGTACAAATCTTATCTATTAAATGTAATAAATCAAATATTTTTTATTAATAAACAAACAAACAAACAAACAAACCAATGTAAATAAGTAAATAAATAAATAATTATTTGCCCTAAAGGATGTTAAGCCTATTTTAAGATCATTGAATTTGTTTTCAAGTATTTTCAAATAATGGCCCAATATTAAAATAATAATTTATTAATGATTGAAAAAAATAGTTAAAATATAAATGGTCCTAAAATCAATTTGGTTTTCTACATGCAGATTAATTATTTATTTATGAATGAATAAATGAATGAATGGATGGACTAATTGAAATATAATCTTAACAGGTTTCATGAGATTCACCCATATATTCTGTTCCTGAAAAAGGCAGGTAGAAAGATGGGAAGAAACTGGAAGAATAAGGAGAAAAGAGAGAGAAAAAGGAGAAGAGAAAATCATGGACAATGGCTGAGGTGTCTGAGTATCAGTCTGTTTGCTCTCTCAAGCTGTCCTGTGGTACATCAAACAAAGCACTTTGTTCAAAGATTGCGTTTGAATCTCAGATAGCATCGGGGGATGTCACCTCGCACTCTTCAATTATTACAGCGCACCAGCAGTCGCGTACGAGTGTGCGAGCTAAAGATTACGCAACGTGTAATTATACAGGCTTTTCCCTTTGCTGCCGTGCCTTTTTCCAGCCCTTAATAATCTCATTGTTTGATGATGAACGTAGCAAAAAAGGCTCGCAATGTCCGTGTGTGGAAACGTCCCAGGTTGGGTGTTAGTCCACCCCCGTCCTGTTGGGGGCACAACAACATATTGTAGTCCTCATAGAAACAGCACTAATTAGATGAAAGCCATGTTTGTTTAAGGCCACTACCAAAATAGACCAACGGAACGCCAACTATACAAACGATTAGACACCGTTGTGATTCTACTGCAGGTCTGATGTTGGAGATATTCCTCAGAAGGGACGGCAACACCCTGTTTTGCATTGGTCCGCAGGTGAGAACATGTAAACACACACACTCAAGCAGTGTCCGTCTCCGCCGATGTGAATTACGTAGGGCTGCACGATTAATCAAAATTAAATCGCTATCACGATTAGGCAAAAGCTGCGATTGTCATGCATATCTTTCAGTGAAGCAGGGCTCTGTGATCAGTAAATCTCCATCCGAATGCCAGAGGGCGCTCTCATGCGGAAACTCCAAATTTGCCCCGCAGAAGAAACCCAGGAAATCCTGGTTAAGTCTAGAAGAAATACGTATAGCGCTACTGGGCATGCGCACATCAATACTGTGTAATTTTTGTCACACTGTACAACAATAATTACTATTTTTGCATTGTTGTAAGGGGTAGGTTTAGGGTTGGGATAGGTGTAGATGTCAATAAAACACAATCTAATAGGTAGAAAATTAAATTTCATTGTTAGTTTCCGGTCGGCGCTGTATCCCTTCTAGCCACAACCGGAAATCCCTATAGCGGTAGCTGAATAAACAAAAGATTGAACTGCTTTCATTGATTCAACGTGATCAATAAACACTATTGTCAATATACGACAATATATGGTTTATCTGAGTTCTTATTATAATTATTATGATTTTCATTATATTAAAGCATATAATAATGCAATGCTAATCGACAGAGCCTTTATCACTGCTTATAATATGAAATATGTTGCGTGCCTTATTCTGTGCAAGAAGCCACATCATCTCACAGAAGGATTTATTTCAAACACTCAAGTGACATTATGAAGTGAGTTTGGAGTAAAAACATGTTATTAAATGTATTTTCACATGCTTTCAGATGGAGCAGCATTCACTACACAGAGCTGTAGTTTAATGAGAAGCTACGCAAACAGCTTTCATAATCGCAGAATGATTTCTTAACGATTTCATAATCGCACAATTAAATCGGCCTGCGATTATGAATGCGGTTTTGCGTAACTTTTAGTGAACTATGGCTCTGTGTAGTATATGCTGCTCCATCTGAAAGCAGGTGATGGAGATTTACTACTGATCACAGAACCAGCTTTACTGACGAGATGCACATGACAATCACATTCGATTAATCGTTCAGCCCTAGAATTGCACCATTCGGCACTCCATCTGTTGTCCTCATAACGACGACGAACTCTGGCTGTAGTGTCGGAGCACCAGGCACTCGTATTTTGGGATGGACGGAAGAGCGGACGTTTCGGTATCCGAAGGGGGAGAACTCGGCGAGCCGCTACCTGACCCGACGGAGTCCCTGAACGGGGAGGGCGGAGTCAGCGCTAGCAGTTCCTCAAGCTCCTGCTGATTGGGCGGTGACTCCAGAACTGAGGACACGCCTCCTTTTAGCTCCTTCCCACTGGTTGTGGGTGACGTTTTGAGTCGTGACGTACCGGAAAGCGGGCAGGGAGGGGCAGGGCAGCCCACGTTAGACTCCACTGGTGGGAGGGGCTGGATTTCGGCATAGGTGGTCATGGTAGTCGGCATGGAAATTTCTCGGGATAGGCGGTAGGGCGGAGGGCAGCAGGGCTCCACAGAGTGACCATGTGCGGATGCACTGGTGGACAAACCCACAGTGCTCCCTGGAGGAGAACTGGAGAGCATCATGCTGTTGAGCTCGCTGATGTTAGCAGTGAAACGGTTCACCACGCAGCTAATCTGCTCCATCAGAGAGCCCTGCGATGCACTTCCACCAGCATTACCGCGATGCGGAGGCTGACACATGTACGTGGAGACGCTCATGACCTGGGAGTCTCCGGCACCGGCGCTCTGCGATAAAGCAATGCTCGCTCTCTGGGTCACGGTGCTGATCGGTGAGGGTGTTTGGGGCCGGTAGGTGATGGGGTAGCGCTCCTCTGCTTCGGTGACTTCATAGAGCATCTTGTTGTTGCTGTTGTCGGTGTTGATGTCGCTGCCTCCGCAGTAGCGTCCCTCAGACGTTTTGGAAAAAGGTTTGATCACGGCCGTCTGGTTGCTTTCACGCTTTTTAATGTGGAAGGAGAGACGCTGCCACAGGTGGCCACCTTTGGAACTGCACTCATTCTGGGCCCACGTCACCGACTTCCCATTAGAGCTGCAACAGCAATTAAATAATATTTATCTAAATATTATATATAATATTTACAGTAAATATGGTTGCAAAATAACCCCAGTGCAAACAACATCACTATTTCTATTTCTAGTATTTATACTTTCTATCTATCATTCTGTCATTCTGTCATTCTATCTATCTATCTATCTCTCTATCTATCTATCTATCAGGGCTGCACGATTTGGGAATTGTGATTTTTCTGATAAAAATTGACACTGAGGTTTAAAATGCTTTAAAAAAAAGTTTTCTGTGCTTCATTGTAGAGTTGCACAATTTGGCTAAATAAATAAATAAATAATAATAATAATGATAATAGTAGTAGTAGTAATATTATTAACTATTATTATTATAAAAATAGCACACAAAATAAGAAATATTACTCAAAATATATAAACAAGCATTTAAGAAAAAGATAATTCTTAGATAAGATAATTAATATAATAATAGCATATAACAGTAAAATTACTATACTTATATTTACGGTTCTATCTCTCTGTGTATCTGTCTGTCTATCTATGTGTTATGTAGTCTATGTGAACACAGAGATTATGTGGTAAACAAGCAGTGTGAGCAGACACACTAAATACATTCATTCCTATAATCACAGGTCGTCTAAGGTAAACACTCTCTTTTTATGGATGTCAATAACTTAACAGCCCCATCATTACCACACAAACAAGATGTGCACTCAGTGTCATGACAACAGCAGAGCGACTCTCATTTTCACAGAACCGAAGCATAACACCTGAACTTACCAAAATGTTCACGCTATTCTTTGCTTACTATGAATGCATCTGTTTTCATTAGGAAATGCAAATCTAGACTCAGAAAAAAGGTACAAAAGCTGACACTGGGGCAGTATCCATTTGATAGATACACCTTTGTATCTTATTTAGGATGCATATTAGTACCTTAAAGGGATAATTCACCCAAAAATGAAAATTCTGTCATTAATTACTGTCATTAATTATCACCTTCATGTCGTTCCAATCCTGTAAGACCATCATTCATCTTCGGAACACAAAATAAGATATTTTTGATGAAATCCGAGAGCTTTCTGACCTGACCTGACATCAACGTAACTGACACGTTCTAAGCCCAGAAACGTAGTAAGGACATCATTAATATAGTCCATGTAACATCAGTGCTTCAACCGTAATTTTATGCAGCTACGAGAATACTTTTTGTATGCAAAGAAAACAAAAATAATGACTTTATTCAAACATTTCTTCTCTTCTGTGTCAGACTTCGATGTGCATTTACAAGACTACCATGACGCATGTGTGTGCATTCATCTGCTTGTAAACAAACTGCATAATTCATAATTCTTGTCACCAGTGTAAATATCACAAAAAAACTAATACTAGACTAAAAAAAGAAACTCAAGTTCACTGAAGAAAAGTCAGCGATTAAAAAAATAACAAGAAACTAATTACAAGCAACAGGACACAAAAACTACAGTAGAACAAATAAATAAGAAATGCTACATACATTGTGTAAAGTATTCAAATGTATAAAAACACTTCATATTCTTTGCTGTGAAAATTAAATACATATTTCTTCTAATTAAAGTTACAAAATGATTTAGTCAAGAGCAGTGAGAGATTTTCTCTCTTGTTGTTTGATTAACATGAATGACAGACAGCAGGAATATTAGACTGCAGTCACTTTAAGAGCTGCCCGGATCCAATATACTGTTGCACATGTGTTTTCTTTCTCAGCTGTTTGCTTTCATTTAAGACCTAAATTACCTAAGAAGACAGGCATTTTGACACATACAAGTGTGTGTATTTAACTGTTCAAGGCCTATAAAGTGGCAAAAATAACTCAATAACTTAATACTCCCGCGCTCTATGAGCAGCGTCTTCATGTGCGTGGGCCTCTCTGTGGCGGCGCATTTAGCAAAATGAGTTCTCTTTCACTGCTAATTGCATTTTAACAGCTTAAAATCAGTTGTTTTTAAACCAAAATGCTTTAAAATGCGTGCAAACGATAAGTTTTCGTGGCCACGTAGCACAGCAACGTCACGTGAGTGTGCAACTGCGATACAGACGATAGTCCAAAATCTCTACCGGTTGACAAATTTCTACCATTTAATCATGTCTACCGGTATACTTGAATGTGTCAGTTGCGTTGCTGTCTATGCAGGGTCAGAAAGCTCTTGGATTTCATCAAA
Organism: Tor tambroides; assembly: GCA_021397915.2. Lineage (NCBI taxonomy): Eukaryota > Metazoa > Chordata > Actinopteri > Cypriniformes > Cyprinidae > Tor > Tor tambroides. Next base: position 9,609 of record JAFVLL020041669.1, on the reverse strand, counting down.
AATAGTATTATAAATAAAATATAAATTTGTGTTTTGAAGATGAGTGAAGGTCTTTGGGACGAAATGAGAGTGAGTCATTTTCATTTCTGGGTGAATTATCCCTTTAATGGTACATATTAGTACCTAAATGATGAAAGTTTGAAAGTTATCGCTGCACAACTGAACATACCTGAGCGTCTCTCCCGACGATCCTCGCCTCTTCCACAGATTAACCAGGCTGCTCGAGCGACTGGCCGCGGATGAGGATTTTCCGTCTCCCACATGCATGCGCACCACCGTCGACGTAGTGAACGCGCTGCGGACGTTCCTCTCCGGTTTCGCCAGGATAATGTAAACCTTCGGCACAAACATGCAGCCCAGAGCCACAGTGGCGCTCAGGCTGACAGAGAAGCACATGGTGATGGTCTTATAGTTGGAGCCGAAGTAAATGGGCACGAAGGCCAGCCAGATGATGCAGGTGGTGTACATAGTGAAGGCGATGTACTTCGCTTCGTTAAAGTTGGCGGGAACGTTGCGCGTTTTGAAGGCGTAGAAGGTGCAGCTCATGATGAGGAGACCGTTGTAGCCCAATGGCGCCACCACGCCTAAGTTGGTGGTGTTGCAGATGAGGTTGACCTCGCGGATGGAGGGATAGTCGTGGATGACGTCAGGAGGCTCCATCACAAAAAGCGCCACGATGATGCCCAGCTGCAGGAGGATCAGTAGGAAGGCGATCACCAGCTGGGCGCAGGCGCTCATGAAACGAGGTTTCTTGGTGCAGATTTTCTTTTTGCTGCCGGCCAGAATTCGAGCGATGCGATTGGTCTTTGTTACGAGGGCCGAGTAGCTCATGGCGGGCGATAAGCCGATGCCCAGCCGCTGCAGGTAGCAGTAGATGACGTGAGGTTTGGCGATCAGACAGAAGGTGCACATGTAGCCCAGACAGATGCCCGCCAGAATGATGTAGCACAGCTCGCGACTGGACGACTTCACCACCGGAGTGTCGCGGTAGATGATGAAGATGGAGGTGACGAAGAACGTGGCCATCAGGCCTAAGCAGGAAAAGACTACGGCTGCGATGGGCTCAGGGTCACCCCACCTCAAATACTTCACTGGGATGGGGTCACATCCTGAAACAAAGGAAGAAAATGAGAATTAGTGGTGCCTCTTGCAAATACTTGTGATTATTGGATAAGGATTTTTACAAATAATTTCATAAAAAGATCATTTTCTAGTTAAGTATTTTAGAAGAAAAATATTTAACTAGTTTTATAGTAAATAAACATACTTTAAAATGTAAAAATATTTTTATTTACAGTATAAATATTTACTGTAAATAATCACCTGATTATTGGACTAGGTTGTCAAAAATAATTTTATAGAAACTGCACTTAAAAGTAGATGATTTAACTAATTTTATAGTAAATATACTTTAAAATGAAACAACATTTATATTTACTATATAAATATTTACTTAATTTTTTTCTAAAATATCACATCCTTTAATTTATATAATATAATATAATATAATTTATAATTTATTTTTATTATATGGAAAAGGATTTTAAATAATTTCTAAATATTTTAGAAAACAAAAATATTTAACTTTATAGTAAATAAAAATACTCTAAAAGTAAATTATGTATTTATATTTACTGTAGAAATATTTACTATAAAAATAAGAAATGTATTTTAAAATATCTCAATTTAGATAATACAGTTATAATATCGAGGCTGGACTTAAAAGAAAGAAAAACAGAAAAAGAAAGAAAATAAAATATTTAACTATTTTTATAGTAAATAAATATGCTAGTAAAGGAAAAATCATTTAAATGTACTATTTACTATAAAAACAAAAATAATTTTATTTTCTAAAATATCTCATCTATTAATTTATATAATACAATAAAATATAATTTATAATACTATACCTGATTACTGGATAAAGTTTTTTTTTAAATGTTTTATAGAGACTGCACTTAAAAAAAGCAATTTCTAATGGATTAAACATTTCAGAAAACAAATATATTTAATGTTTTATAGCTAATAAACATATACTAGATAAGTAAATAGAATTATACTGTATTTGCTTTATAAATTTTTTTTTTTCTAAAATAGCATCAATATGATAATATTAAATTATATTACGTTACATTAAACATCTTTGCAACCGTACAGCAATGCAACCACCCACAAAGCCATATTATCATGGAGGAGGGTATTGCATTGGCAAACACAAATTCTTTAAAAAAGTCTAATAATACACAGTACTTGGTAATATTGGCTGTATGATGCTTTCCTTCTGTCTGATGGTATAAATAGGCATTAATAAAGTGTGTGGGCCGATCACAGAGAGACAGATTTGATAAGTTCAGCTCAGACGGTTTTGATGCTGTTAACCTTTTAGCTCAATGAGTGTGTGTATTCGCTTTTCCCTGAAATGATTTATTGAAATGCATTTGCTTTCTACGGCACAAATATTTCTCTTTCTTTCTTTCTCTTTCTATTATTGGCAATGTAAGAGAGATGCAATCATGCACTTTGCAAATAACTGGTTTTTTGGTCGTGATTTGGGATCCCAAAACAACACTCCATGAAATGTTAGATTTGTATTTGAGTATCGGCGTGTGGCTGGAGGTCCAGCACTTTACAGAATGAGATTTCCTGAACTGGAGGTGAATAGAGAGGGATAAAGCGGTGAATGCAGGAGAATCGGGGTCAGACGGATCTGTGTCATCATACGTTGAGTTGATGTGTTTGTGGACTCACCGGTGAGGTCGTTGGTGGGCCAGGATCCCAGCTCACACGCTCGACACGTGTATTCGTCAAAAACAAACTCATTCTCCTTACAGGGAGTGCATGTCCAACAGCAGCTGACCTCTCCTTTACGGATCACCTGCGGATGAGAGAGGAAACCGCGTGTGACGTGCCATTATAATCACATCGGGACGGAAAACAGCGCTTCTCAACTGCAGGGTCGTGACACAGAGAGGTTGCAGTCAGGAAAAAAAATTAGGATAGCCATTTATGATTGACTAGATGATAATAGGAGGTCAAATTATGCTTTAGAGTTGTGATATTTCAGGTCATGGAAAAGTAGATAAATTGTGTAATTTATAAAAACTTACTGTAATTTATAAAACTTACTGTAAAAATTTGTAAAAAAAAAAATATATATATATATATATATATATATTTAAATATATAAATATATTTTTTAAATATATTTTAAAAATTATAATACATTTTTTTAAATATATAATTTGTAATATTCTACTTATAATATTTCAGACAATCTAAACTTTTATAGTATGTTTATTTGCTAAAATGTTTTTTTTTCTAAAATATAAATATTATATAAATTATATTATATTGCATTTAATGCATATAATATTATATTGCATATATATATTGATTAAATATTTTAGAAATAAATATATTAAATAAATATACATATATACATATTATATAGCAAATATAAACATTAGATTTACTTTTATAGCATGTTTAAACTTCATTTTATGAACTTATTTTTATTCATAGTTTTCACCTATGATTGACCTGATGATTTATGCTTTACAGTTGTGATATTCCAGGTCAAGGAAAAATTGATAAATTGTGTATAAAATATTTACAATAAAAATCTGTAAAAAAAAAAAAATATTTCCTTATAATATTTTAAATATATAATTAATAATGTAATACTTAAAGTATTTACAAAATCTAAATATTTGTATTTTTATAGTAAATATTTATGTAGTATATATAAATATTATATTTACTTTGAGGAAGTTTATTTACTTAAAATATACTAAATATAACTTGTATTTACTTTCATAATATTTATTTACTTAAAAATAGTTTTTTAATATTATAATTATTGAATAGTATAATAGTAATAGTATAAGTATTGAAAATATTATTGTACTGCATAATACTGCAAATTGTATTACACTGGATAATATTAATTAAAAGAAGAGTTATTTTTGAAAATAATAATTAAATAAATAAAAATAGTAAATAATAATAATATCTTTATCTGAAATATTTGTTTATTAAATGTTTATTTTATAGTATCTTTATGAAATATTTATTTAGTAAATATAAATATGAGATGCATATTATGTTTTATAGTATGTTTAAACTTTTGTTGTTGACAAAAAAAAGTGGTTCACAATGTTTTCTAGGACTCTGGATATCAAGCGGTGACAAGTTGTAAGAAGTAAACAGTCATTTCTATATGTTTCAGATTACATTAATGTTGATATTTTTGGTTTCTAAATGCACCAAATTACACCAATGTCAGCATTTATGGGTTTTGTAAAAGGCCCTCATCCTAAGAAACAAAGAATAAAACAATAAAGAAAATATGCCATTACAAATATTATTGCACATTCACATGCAACAAAGAAAAATGGGTTTTGTGCAGTAAGTGACTAGAAATCAAAAGCATGAAACCATTTAGAAATCAAATTATAGACTTGAGTCATGTTAATAATTTCACATATCATTTGGCCTACACAATCACCACTTGATATGTCAAGTAAAATATGTCTCTTAAAGCAAACCCAGTTGAATCCAGTTGGATTTTACTTGTTACTCCAACACATTTACCAACAAAAACACATGATTATTGAACATTCTTAAACATCACGTAGCATTATGAGGCTTAATAAGCAGCTCGCTCGTCTCCTGACCTTGATTTGACCTTTATCGCATGGTTCGCTGCACACAGATTTAATAATGTCTTCTTTGGTGGGCCAGATCTCGTCGTCATCGATCTGCAGGCCGCTGTTGTCCCAGCTGCCCACGTTCGTGTAGTCGAAATAATCTTTGCCCATCTTCTTAAAGTTCATGATCACGTAACTACGAACACAGTTAGGAGTATTGATTTAGTGCACTGAAATGAAGACGAATGGAAATGAAGGGTGGATTCATCAGTCTGACTGATGCATTGATCCATTTATTGACTATGTGACTGTTTGATTGATTGACAGATTGATTACAGTGGGGGCCAAAATGATTAGAGCACTAGTATTTTCAGCAGCTAAAGAATGGTTTAAGTCAGTTATTTCTATCTTTTTCTGTAGTGTGTCAGTAGGAAATATCATTTACATTTCCAAACATTATTTTTTCCATTAATTGTAATAATCCAGTGAGATTTTAGTTTGCTCCACACAGAGATCTGATCTGATCATCATCCAGTCTGTCTGGAATGACATGAAGAAACAGAACAAACTGAGACAGACTAAATCCAGAAGAACTGTGGAGAACAACGTCTCCACAACGCAGGTAGGTTTCTTAAAGCATCTTGGAGACGTTGTTCTCCTCAGTTCTTCTGGATTTAGTCTGTCTCAGTTTGTTCTGTTTCTTCATGTCATTCCAGACAGACTGGATGATGATCAGATCAGATCTCTGTGTGGAGCAAACTAAAATCTCACTGGATTATTACAATTAATGGCAAAATGAATGGAAATGTAAACAGCTATTTCCTACTGACACACTACAGCAAAAGATAGAATACCATTTTTTAGCTTCTGAAAATACTAGTGTTCTAATCATTTTAGCCACCACTGTATTTTATTTCCTGGATTGGATTGGTACCTCCCAGGCGAATCTCCGTTCTCGTCAAAATAAATGTTTTCCCCGGACACTCCAGTGAAGTTGGTCTTCATGAGGAACTCGAGGAGCTTTGAGCCATCGATGGGCCGCATGGCATCACACAGACCCGCCATACCGGGACACAGCACTTTCTGCATGTTGTGGAGGCCGTAGGCCATGCTGTAGATGGCATTGATCACGAAGCCCATCTTGGTGTCCTGTGCGTACTGCTGCCGCAGAGAATCCCGCTCTGAGAGAAGACGAGGAGATCGGGGTTAATGACAGATCATTCGTCTTTTCCTGTAGGTAGGTCAGTGATGAACTGTGCTAATTTGCTTATGCTCTGTGAAACTGATTTCGTGCGGTGGAGAGACACATATTTCTATCTCTGCTGAGCGAGAGGCTCTTTATTGGTGGTCTTACGCTGCTTAAACATGCATTTGACAAGTTTTTACATGGGTTGCATGCTGTCTAGTGAGTGAGCACAAGAAACACATCTGAAATATTACTAGAAGCACTATATTTCAAGGTTATTATAGTGTACTAAAACTAAAAAAACGAAATAAAAGCTATTTTATTACTTCAAAGAAAATTAATGATAACTTAAATGAAATATTAAATGTAATATGCATGTAAATTGTATGTTTATTATTTTAATTTCTCATTTTCATTTAGTTTAACTTGATGTACTAAACTAATTTATAAAAAGTGACAAAAAATGACACACAAAAAAACAACAAAATTACTGTAACTAAAATTAAAATTAAAAGAGGAAATGTAGTATCTCAGTTATATTAAAATAAACTGCATTAGATAAAAACATGATACTTTGGACCAACTTAAAAAAAAAATTAGTTTTCTAATTAGTAAATAGTTTTTTTTGTTTTTTGTTTTTTCAAATTATATTTATGGATTGGTTCAAACCTTGAATTTGGATTTAATATTAATAAAAATTTTTTTAAAAAAATTCCCAAAAGACAAAAACATTCAAACACAAAGCAAAAAGATTACTTATTATAAAGACTATATACTTAATCAAAATATTTTCTTTAGACATGAGCCAAAATACTACTTAATATAGGTCAATAGAATAATTTGCTTTTTACTGATAAAACTAAACACATTTTGTTAGTCAGTGTTTAATTGTAGACTTAATGTTTATTCTCATGTCTATTTAAAACATCTATCATGTTTTCTGTTATGTACTGACAAAAACACCAAAAGAATTCATGCAACAAACAATCATTTCTGCAGCCAGTCTTATGTTGTGTGACTATATAGTGATTCTAGATGTGTTTGCATACCAATAATAAAATCGCTGTAATATAAATACTCAGATTATACATAACATATTTTCCAAATCATTTGATCAGAAATTTGGTTGCTTTGAAACATTAAAACACCTGATTTGACAACAGTTTGGTGTCAAGTTGGTATATTAATAATATAGAATATATTACCTAAATTACACATGCCATATAATTTCCAAAAATTGTTTTGCAAATTAAAAGAAATGGAAGAAAGGACAACAACAACAAAAGAGTACAAAAAGATTAAAAGAGTACCATAGCATTTATATGCACTGCACTTGAAAGTCTTGTTTTCACAGCAAATTTGATTTCATTCAGAAATGCTCGCTCTGATTGAAAAATTCAGCTTTGAAGTGACATTAAAACAGCATCTCTGTCCAAACTGTTGCTCTCTGTCTGTCTGCTGGTTTATATGCAAACAGTTCTGATTCAGAGGGAAACTGAGGTTGTTCTTTTCTTTTCTTTTCGTCTTTGTTTTGTTTTTCTGAAACGGGAACATTTGAAGACGTTTCTTTGAACTCAGGCGGGAGCTGAGATAAATGGAGCCAATGAAAGACAGCGAGACTAATGGAAGGTGTGATATCTGAAGAGAAGGTCTGGATGAAAGAAGGCAATCATGTGTTTCTGATACATGAGGACACAGACTGAGACGTCAGACAGGTTTTAACGGTAACTCACTGCCGCAGGTGCGGTTGTATCTGTTGTTCTCCTGCGGGTGTCCCTTCAGTCGGCAGTGGAAGCGGTGCTGCCAGAACTCGGGGAACCAGGGGTTTCTCGGGTTGTTTTCGGGACGCAGTTTCAGGTAATAATCGTCAAACCACTTGACGTCTGCAGACTGCAGCTTTATGGTGATCCCGCCGGCGGCCTCGCGCACATAACCGTCAGTGACGTCATAACGGTCCGCCCAGCCATCACTGCGAACGAGAGAACGAATCAATGTGCGAAGACATAATGCAGAAACACAAGAAAATCACAGAATGCACTGCAACAAGTTCAGTGGGAAAAATCCATCCAAGATTTGATTATCATATATTATATACATGTATATAATGATTAACAAAAATAAAACAGATAACAACAAATATAATAATAACTCCAAAGCTAATTCAAATAAAATAAATAAACAATATAATAATAATAATTTCAATAACAATAGACATATTTTTTATTTAAAAATATTTAAAATGATTATTGATGTCTAATGTAAATGTTTATACATATTATTTAATATATATTATTTAAAACAAATGAAAATAAAATAAACAATTACAAATCAAATAAATAATAATATAAAAAATAAAATAAATAAATAAATTATATAACATAATAATATTAATAATAATAATAATAATTTCAATAAAATAAGGGCATAATTTGTTATAAATATATGAAATTAAAGTTGTTAATGTTAAAATCAAATATATATTATCCAAAACTAATTATAATAAAAAAACTACAAATAAAATAAACAATAATATAATAAAAATAAAATAAATAAGCAATGTAAAATATAATAATGTTAATCATTATTTCAATAATAATAGACATATAATTTGTTTAAAAAATATAGAAAATTATTTTTTTTGTTTTAATATAAAAAATATAGATTATTCAAAACTAATTAAAATAAAGTAAACATATTTATAAATAAATAAATAATAAAACAAAATATAATAAAAATAAATAAATATAAAATATAATATTTATAATAATAATAATTTCAGTAATAATAAAGACACATATTATTTTGTTTAGAAATGTATAAATAAAATTTTCTATTATAAAATTTAGTATTTAAATATATATTATCCCAAACTAATTAAAATAGAATAAAATAATTACAAATCAAATAAATAATAATAACATAATTCAAATCAAATAAACAATATAATAATATTAATAATAATTTCTATGCTTAAGACAGCATCATGCATCCTTTGTAGCAAATCCCAAAATGCAATGCAACAATTTCAGTGGGAAACATCCATCCAACCTGAAAGATAACGTGAAAAATGTTGATTATCAGTGCACTTATAAATTATTCACTGAAACCAAGTGTGAATATAAATTATTCTCTTGAATCCCAAACTATTTAAAATAAAATAAAAATGATTACAAATGAAATAAATAATAATATAATAAAAACAAAATAAATACATTCATATAACAAACAACAAATAAAAAAGAATAAAATAGAATCATACATTTTATGCTTATTATCAACATAACAGCTAACTCAATAGAAATCAACTGATGTTCACATGAAGTGTTGTTTGTTGCTGCCTAGGCAGAGCGTTCCAAATCTGTCACTTATTAGTTGTATAACATTTAGGGTGTTGCCTTAGAAGGTGGTTCCCTGTGTAGGCAGCAGACAGCAAGACTGTGTTTTGGAACAGAGCCTCTATGTGTGTGTGTGTGTGTGTGTGTGAGATTTTGGCAGCATCAAGCTGAAACGTGTTCAGCGATGTGAAGACTTCCCGTAACGCACACTGACTGAAACATTTGGATAAATTAAATAGTTTTGATACAAAGTAGATACAAATTGCCAATTAAATGAACACACGCACACAAATGACTCATTATTTTTCTCTGCTTGCACTGCCAGTTTCCCCAGTAACCATGACAACTAGAGGCATATTTTTAAAAGACTGATAACTGTTCATGTGAAAATCTCACATGCATCTGTATGTAAGTGTATATGCGTGTGAGAGACTACAGA
>JAFVLL020041668.1:0-12438 GCA_021397915.2 Tor tambroides | reverse complement strand
ACCTAAATGTTTTACCAGGGCTAGTTTTTTCAGTATTTGTTTTATTTTTTTGCAGGATCCTTAAAAGCGTTAATTGGTCTAAATGGACTATTTTTTTCATGACTGCTTTCTTTGATGTCACAGCTCATTTATAGCTCAAGCGAGTGGCCATTAGGAAAGATGGCAAAACCGCATACTATTGGATGGAGTTTTGCACCAGCTGAGCGACTGCCATTGAGATGAATAACAGCTAATTGCTTGCTTTCTCCAGGTATTATAGACCTCCTATGTGCTCTTCTACTGGTCTAACATGCTTCCCTCGCACAGACACCTCCTCGTCACCTTCCCAGCATGCTGAGGACACCACACCATTATTTGTTCACACCATCTGGAGTTTTGCAACCTCAACTCCTTCACATTTCACTTTAAACTTTACTCAGAAAAGAAAACTTTAAAGAGAATTTTCCCAGGGATGCGCCACTAATCTTTAATCCCGCTGGGTCTTCATTCTCTGCTGTGAGATACATCAGTATGGTCTTTTACACCTGCAGGCATCACCATATGGAAGCCCAAGTTACTTTTCTTGTGTAGCATGCAAGCTACCAGTGCCAAATTGCCAGTGGAGTCTCTGAGGGCACAGAAGAGAAGCTTCCCATAACTAGTTCACCCATCCCACAAAGCTCAGAAACATAAGGCAATCTGAGGAAGTCAAACCCACAGGGTACTTTTATACTAGAGCTTTTGATGTAAACTTGAGTCTGTTTGACATCCGAGTGCGCTTCATTTGGTTGGTATGAAAGTGCTTTTCTGAACTCGGCTGAACCGCACCTGAAGCCGCATGAAGAGGTGGTCTGTGGTAGGGTTCGTGTGAACTTCTCTACGGTTTGCAATTGATACAAGGGCAACTCGTGGAAGTAAACTGCTTCTGACGATAAAAATGTTGGGGATGCACTGATATAATAATTCTGCCGAATACCAAATAAATAACAATGTTAAAATTCTGATATTATACTACAATACTGTTTGGTATTAAAATACTGTTTAAATAAATAAATTCTAAAATCAGTTGTTTTAAATGGCTCAAGTGAAATTATGAATCACAACATTACAATGTACATTATGGAATCGTACAAAATATGGATTGTATTTTATAGTGTTACTAAATTATTGGTGTGTTTGAAAATAAACTTTAAATAAGCATTAGTTGACAGCAAAAGTTATCTAAAGGAAAGGAGAGTAACAAAAACCATTTGAAAGTTTGAATTCAGTAATATTTCATTGTTGAAAGAACTTGACACTTTATTCATGCATCAAACTGATCAAATGTGACAGTAAAGGAATTTATAATGTTACCAAATATTGATGAGAATTTTTTTAAATTTCATTTTATCACAGAATCTTGGGGGAAAAAATCAGAGTTTCCACAAAATATTAAACTAGAACCAATTTTGTCTGTGATTTTGTTAAGAAATGTTTCTTGAGCAGCAAATCATCATATTAGAATAATTTCTGAAGGATCATGTGACACTGAATACTAGAGTAATGGCTGCTGAAAATCAGCTTTGCCATCACAAGAGTAAATTACATTTTTAAATATATTAAAATTGAAAACGCTCATTTTAAATTGTAATAAAATTTCACAGAATTATTGTTTTTACCCTATTTTTGATCAAATAAATGCAGCCTTGGTGTGCATAAGAGACAAAAACATCAAAAGTACACTCCCCAAACTTTTGAACAGAGTGCATTTTGCAGCCCTAAATAATGTGCATCTTAATTTCCATTTCTCATAACAGCTTGTCTATTAAATGTCTGTTGTCGATTAAATTGCTTTCTGGGAACTCCTTGCAGTCTTTGCATGTCTTGCATTGCACCCGTAAAAAAGAATCACCCCTAGATTCCATTTGATGTTACAGCTAGTATTCATATTGATGATGCAAACAAAAAAGAAGAATGTGATCCGTGGGAGCAGGCAGAGGTGTTTGCAGTCAAGCTCAAGTTCAGACAAAGCAATCAAAGAGCAGCCTAAGATTCTGGCTTATGATCCCAAATCTCTCCCTGATTAATTGAAGGAGAAGAGTCTTGCTAACTACAGCTTATTATATTTTCAACGAGCTAGACAATTTGGGGTCAAGATGTAACTTCTCTCGACCAGTCGACCACCTCCTGCACCGGGCTAAATTATTAATCAGCTTGTGACATTTTTTTTTAATTGTGCAGTTTGCATCTCCGCTTAGCCTCATTAACACCGGTATTGTCAGCCGTGCATTCTTTCACTGGCGAGTCCTCCCAGGACCAGTGAGGATAAATCAGAGAGACTGCCTGGAGTGCTTGTTAGTGATACACTTCTTTAATCAGATAAAGCAACTTCGCCCAATTTACCGGCTGCTTAAGCACTGGATAAAGTGAAGAGTGAGGGCTGGAGGCCCGTGGGCAAAGAGAGAGAGAGCTGCTTACTGTATCTGTAAATAAGGCTGTGTTGACTCACTCTCTGACAGATAGGCCTCAGTGGGTGAGCTGGTACAGAGCGAGAAACAGGAAAACCTGTATGATTGCTTTGTACTGGCCAAACATTCTCTTTTCATTGTTGAAAACAGTCTTGATGGTCAGCTGGAACTGAGCCGCCTTTGGCAGCAAGCTTCTTTTGAAGTTATGCTAGCTTCTGAAAGTCGCCCATGCAACACACGTGGGTGCATGCCTTTTTTGACTGTCTGATGTTGTTATCGTACATATCATATACGTATGTTCAGTAAAACATAAAAACATATGGTAATCTAAAAAATCTGCTTATTACAAAACACTGACAGATGTTGTGTTTGCCAAGTCAGCATCTCATCTCGGATGCGACATACACCTGTGTATGTGTGTATCTGCTATGTTTTTACAACAGCTTCCTTACACTCTGTTTGAGGCATTTATTTTTAACTCAAGTGTTACTGTACACTGTGTTTTTTAACTTCTGAATCAAATAGACTATTGGAGTACATTTAAAAAAAAAGTCTTTTTGCTTCAAAATTTTATGTGTAATTCAGTGTGTTACTTGCCATTTCTTTGTAATTGTTTGTGAAATCTGAGTGAAAATTGTTGTTAAAAAAGTTGTTTTCAATGCAAAAAAAAAAAAAAAAAAAAACTAGAAAAGAAAAGAAATCAATTGATAAGTACTTTTATGTGCAATATATTAACTGGATTATGTTTAATAAAGCCCACTTTATTTATTTAGTTATTTATTTATTCCATGTAAGCAATCAAAGTTTATATCCATGGTAAAATAAAATATATATATAAAAAAAATTAACACAATTAAACTTCTTACAATATTGCAATGACAAATGTAATATTTCAGTTTGTTTATTGATTTACATATGGGACCCTGGACCACAAAACTAGTCATAAGGGTCAATTTTTTTAAAAGAATAAATAAGCTTTCCATTGATGTGTGGTTTGTTAGAATAGGACAATATTTGGCTACAACTATATTTGAAAACTAGAGATACAACTATTTGAAAAAGTCTGGAATCTGAGGGTGCAAAAAAATCATAATATTGAGAAAATCGACTTTAAAGTTTTCCAAATGAAGTTCTTAGCAATGGATATTACTAATCAAAAATTAAGTTTTGATATATTTACGGTAGGAAATTTACAAAATATCACTGAATTTAAAATTCAGTGGTGTGTGTGTGTAATGTGGACACATCACTGATTTGACTCCTCCCACTTTTTGTGACAGGCATCAATGTATCTTGCTGCTAGTAAGATACAATCTTGTTTTTCACCTAATAAATATTGAAGTTGTGTTTTATTTTTTAACATTTTGAAGTCAGGACAAAATATTTCAAATTTTGGATAAAATTTCTTTCTAATGTTTAAATACTTAGGGCAGCTGGTGAGGAAGTGTTCCTCTGTCTCCACTTCTCCGTGGTTACAGTATGGACAGATGCGGCTCTCTTTGAGCAGCCAGTGCTGTAGATATCTGCCTGTCTCTATAGTGAGATTATTCCCTCTCTCTCTCTCTATTTCTCAAACACCGTCCTGTTTACAGAGCCTGACAGTTGCCGCAGGCCTATAACATGGACACATCTAGTGAAAAGTATCCTGCAAATATGATTTGTGATGGAGCCAAATGACCATTTTCCAAATGGTTAATCAATCTTCTGTACATTTTCCAAGGAAGTTAACCGATTGATTTTCCCCCACCAACAAGCAGTTCTATGAAGTCCAAATGGGAGGCCACTCCACATGACTATTTGCAGGTTGTACTGAATCTTAGTCTATTGATCTGTCTGCTCACAGAGGATCCAGAGACTGCACCAACAACTGCTGCTTAGTCAGCGCTCTCTAAAAGACAAGTGGAGGAGAAGCTGGTGTATAGTGGAGAAAAACTGACATTAAATATAAACCAAATTGCAACTGGTATACGCTTCTTTACTAAATAATGACTTTGAAATGTGTATATGTGTTTTGAGTGTATGTGAACTTGTTTATTTGTGGAGAAATGATTTAAATTGCCCTCTAATTAAATGCCTAATTACGTACTTGAGAGCAGTTCTCTGAAAAAAGGAACATAGAGAAATGTCTTGCCTAATATGCGATTAATGACAATAATTTATTGGGCTCGAGACATTAAATAGTGTAAGAGGATTTTCTAAATGAACAATTATTGGCTGATGAGCATATACCAAATACGTATGCTTTTACAGTTTAAAAACTGTGAAGTGCCAATTAATGTAAAATTAAAATATGCTTTTATGTCAATATGCTTTTTTTTACTACATATTTTTTCCTCTGTTGTCCACTTACTAATAAACTTCTATTATTTCATTTTTTCAATTCTGATTTTGCTCTGTAACAAATGTCCACCCTTTTGCTCTGATCCTTAAGCATTAAACACTTTTGTCTGGCGGCAAAAAAAACAAAACAAATAAATGAAACTAAATAAATAAAGACCTATTTAATACATCTATATATAATTTCTCAGTAGTTGGAGTGTAGATGTGTAGAGATTTGCAATAAAACATGCAGAAGACCATATGAATTGCACTGTGTATGTAAACTGTATGTAAGGATTCAATGTAGCAACATAACAGCCATACTAATATATACCAGCTCTGAGCCACCCATAGAAATAGAATGAGTGAAATTATAATAACAATAATCAGTGTCCATCTGGTTTTCAACAGCCAACACAGTGTTTCCTATGAATGTGATTCCTGTGTAAATACATTTATTCTGCCTCCACGGTGAATTAAAACATCTGTTTAAATGCACTGTTTACCTCTGTTGTGGTTTTTATGCCACTTCAGATGTGCACTCTGTCTTCTCAGTGAACGGACAACATTAGTCTTTTTCCTGAAATGGTGAAGTGAAGTGTGGCAGATTTTTGTATGGCACTTGGCACTTTTCTGTATATGTAGTGTTTTGTCATGTGAATGCTCCATAAAATTCTTAGCAACTAATTAACGAGTCTTTTGATGATTTTTTTTTTTTTTTTTTTTTTTTTGTGCATTGAAGCAGAATCATTGCGTAAGCATCAAGATACATCTCTGAATCCTTTTTCCCTTCTCTTTCACGAGTCAGCGGGCTCAAGTGTTAATGGAGAAATATTCTGCAATGAGGAAAAATTCCAAAATGGTTAATGGTTGCATTTTTCTGACAAAAGGGAACATCCATGATGAATAATCAATGAATGCATTTGTATATGAAGTACGTTAAATAATTGTATTCATTTATAAATGTGTATCATGTTTAAATGTGTAATTGGTGTAAATAAAATTTTATAGTAAAAGTGAAAAAAGTTCAAATAGGCTTTTCAGTTAATATGTAAAATTATGTATAATTACTGTGGGCTAAACAGTCTTGATGAACTGGACTTCTTAGAAGTGTGCATTTATTTATTTCTAAATAAGTATTTATACTGTGATGAGCTATGAGCACAGTACAATAAATGAGATAAACTGTGAAATGGCAAATTTGAAGTAAAAATAAAATATTTGAGTGAGGTGGGCGGATGAAAGGCAAAAATGGAACCTCTAAAAAAATGTGTTTCATGTCAACAGCTAGATCTTGGCTGTACTGGAATCTGAACGCAGCCCAAGTGCTCACATCCTCCCAGGCAATAAGCAGTTTGCAACTTTTGCAGTTTTTCCACGTGCACTAAAGCAATTAAAACAAGAATGTGTGACCATTTTTGTGTATGCCTTGCACATTAGGCACAAGTTCAATAGACCTGAGGCTCTTTCCAGCCCGGCCGATATTCTGTCTTATTTGAGATTAAATTAGAGAATGTCAGAAATAATCAATGTTACCATGTAAAATAATCCTGTTGCTATTGATCGCTACGCTCCAGAAAGGCCAACTATGAACACGGTTATGAAATAATGAGGAACTGATCATGCGGCCAATGTAGCTGCTAGCTGCAAGCTATATTCACCGTTAATTCATACATGCACATCCACATCTAAACTGAGATTGTACAGTAATAGTGAAGGATTTCAACAACCGACATGCAAATCTCTGGTGGTGGAGGATAACCTCACCTCCTATTAGAGGTCTGTCACATCAGTTGTATTTGTATAAAGTGACACTTTGCAGTTTATGAGAGACACCTAGCTAAAATCGATACTCAAGCTCAGTTTCAGCCGGTAGACGGTATAGATACCTCCCCCGTTCTGGAAACTCTGCGACGGCTCAGTTTTCACGCCACCAACATAGACATCCAAGAAAACAAGTGGCACAGCACTGTGACATGGCTGGCTGATACTAATTCCTGTAACTTAAAAGTAAAGGTCTGTCTAAAGCCAAAAAGATATTTTTCCATTTGATTGACACACTGATAATATCCATCCCCAGGGTAACCACATTGGTTTCCTTGGTAACATTTATCACATAGAAACAGATAAATCTGGCATGAACTTGAGATGTGCTGTCAGCTTTGTTTCTGCCTTTGTCTGTCCGCTACTCCTATAGACGACACTGCAAAAGTTTGGCTTTGAAACCTCGCCAGTCACATTTGCAGTGTGCACTGAACAAATGCCAGAAGTGCAAGTCAGGTCTGTGCATCTCTGTTTCATATAGGTCTTGCTGCTTGGCTCCGTGCGTGGGAGTGGATTCAAATGGGAGAAGGAGAGAGAGGCGAGACAGACAGCGTGTTAAACACAGAGGGCCAGACCTCGGAATGACATTTGAAATCTCTTTGTGTATGCCGGCCTTCATTCTTTTCAATAGCGTGCTATTCAGTGGAGAGTGTGGTCTGGAGCGTGGATGTTATAGAGAGAAACCAGGTAAAAGCTGGTCTTGGAGGAGGAAGACTGCCAGCTGTCTTTTGCCATGGTGCAGTACAGTACCTTAGTACTTGGAGACAGATAGCATTACTGTGGCAAGCATGCAGTTTGAAATCTGCCAGCCATGAGTGCATGCAGTAGAAACAATGTGTTACTCAAACATTTTTTCTCAAACAGTTACATCTGAATATTTTCACACACATACAGATTTGATTTATTTCCCAAATTGCATTAACTGCTCTTAAATAGAGACATCAGTGCTTTTTTCAGTAACTTATTTCCTATTTTGGTTTGTGTATTTGCTTTATTTTTTTTTAAGATTAACTTTTTTCCAAGGCATTGTTAGATGCCAGTGTTTCCTATCATAGCTACGCAAAGATTTGATTTCAAAAACAGCTATTAAACTATTTAACTCTTGTTATGATATTAAATCTGTGTTCAACCTTAAAACAATCTCAAAGTAAAAAGAGGTCCTAAAGTCTGTTTTTGTGGTGGCTGTGCTTTAAAATTAAATTATTATAATCTTAATTCAAGTGATGATGGATTTTGAGAAGCCTGACAGTAATTAGTATTGAGTGCTACCGTAATGTTAACTCTGCCTGGTTTAAATGTTTGAAAATGAATAATAGTTGAAAACATTCATCAGAAATAAAAAAAAAATAATTATCAAATGGAATTTTTTTTTTTTCTCATTCAAGAAGCCGTTTTACTCTGATATATGTAATAAAAGGGGAGGAAAAAAGATTGCAACTTTCATTTCATGCTGACTTTAAGTATCCACAAAGCCTAAATATGTGTAAAAAACAAAATTTAACCAAACTACAACATCTGTGAAACTTTAGATGTTAAAATAATGTAATTTGTATTGAATTAGACTGGAATTTGTTTCTAATTCTCATCTGCTGAAATGAGCATTGTGCATGTTTAAATTATAATAATTTTTGTACACTGTAAAAAAAATTCCGTAGAATTTACGGTAAAAAACTGGCAGCTGTGGTTGCCGGAATTCTACCGTAAAAAATATGGTAACAACGTTTTATGTTTTATGGTTTTAACTTAAATTTACAGTTAAATACCGTAATTTCTTTAACTGACATAATGTTAATATACCAGCCTATTGAAGTACTGAAATCTGTTTTGTACCTTTGAAATACACTGATAACCACCAAATACAGGTGGTGATGAGAAAGTCACATGATGAACCAAAGCCCATCACAAGCAGCTTTTAAATAATAACATATATAGAAGGTGCACAGTGTCATTCACACAAGCACTAAACACCATCATGGTGAGACTCATTAAACTGAAATATGCAATAAACATTAATTTAACAACATTAAATGTAACATACAACCCTAATAAACATAACTGATAAGAAAAAACTAAGAAGAAACAGTTATTTCACAGAAAAAACGTCAAATTCAAACAGAATTTGAAATGCAACGCAGGGAATTCTGGGAACGTCAGTTTACGGTTTAAATGGTTAACGGAACTTTCCATTAACCATTTAACAGGTTTTTACTGTAGCATTTTCACAGTTTTTTACCGTTAAAATCATGATCATTTTTTACAGTGTAGATGTTTGAATTGGGTGTTATATTTCAGGGCAGTTTGTGAAAACAGAAGCAGAAGACATGCCATGTCAACCTGAACAGAAGTCCGTTCCAGTTCCACCTACACCACAGCAGACCTCTCTATTTGTATATGGATAGCTTTATACTAGTACAATATATTATGTTCTCTTGAGAGTTATGTGGTTGCAAATATCTCAGGGATGTGAAAACCTGAATATTGCCTTTTTAACCTCTTAAGACCCTGCGGCCTCATATGAGGACATTATATTTTAGTGAATTTCTCTGAGACTATACACGCCACAGTTTTAAGTCTGGATGTCCTGTACAGAGCACATTCAGGCTTTTCAGAGATAGTAAATGATTGGATGTTTCACCATGACCACTCCCTCTCCTTGGTCTTCAAAAATGTCTGAAATTAATTTAGTGACACTCTTTATGGAAATATGATAATATTTTATAATTATCATTTAAATCTGTCTAATTTTTAAATTGTGTGTCATAAATCAACATCTCAGGAAAATGTTATGGGGTTTCAAATCAAAATATGACCTCCTGTTACGAAACAGGACGTTGATTTCATACATCCTCATATGAGGACATCGGGACTAAAAGCATGTTTATTATGCATTTTGGGAGACATAACAAATGAATAGGGAAAGAAATTATATTTCAATATTCTATGAAATATTATATATTATTATGAAAATCTGGTCAATTATTACTCCCATTATTACACTTCTTTTTTCATTAAATGTTGCCCCAAAAACACATTAATATGCAAATTAGATTTAGTTTATAGATACATTGTATATAATGAGAAAACCGGTTTATGGCCATTTTACACACATTTTGCATAAAGAAAAAAGGTATATCGAATCATTCTGTTATAACATAGTTGAGAATCATCTTTATACAAAGTTTGGTAAAAAAAAAAAAAAATCTTAAACTAAAAATGTATTGGTGATTTAAAAAATCAATTGTTTTTGCCCATGCATGTTCATTCATGTCTTTTTAGTTTTTCAAAGAAATTGAGTCCCGATGTCCTCAAGCGAGGACATAGCATAACTTATGAATGAAATATAATTTTTTAATTTTTTTTTTTTTTTACATTATTCTAAATGCTCTAAACAATTTAAAGACACGAAAAAAACTATTTTTTTCCTAAAACTTTTTTCTCGGGTCTTAAGAGGTTAAAAAATTAATGTTAATTGCACTGCAGTTAAAAAGAAAAAAAATTGTACTCACAGGTTTTTGAAAATTAATTATAATATTTTTGTGCATAAATGCTAATACACACAGCTACAACAAGTCACAACAACTCCAACAGGGTAAGTGCAATAACCCTTGGAACAACCATGTTTTTTTTTTTTTGTTTTTTTTAGTTTGTTGTAGCAATGTGAATTGGCCCTTAATATGTTAAGTGCTGAGATTAGTTGAAATGGTCTTTAATTTGTTTGCTAATATGTATCTATTTATGAGTGCATTAACGTGAAGCAAGAAATAGTACATCAGGAAAATACATCCTTTAGTGGAACATGAACAACAAAATATTATAAATTAATGATATTTTCTTACTCCTCTAATATATTTCAGAATTCCATGATTACAGCTTGTGTTATTGAAGTACATCCGCGGCAAATTCATGCAAGGGTAGTCAGTGTGGGTGCACTGGAAAAAGCAAAGGAACTGTGCTTTCTCAAAAATACTACATAATGAATAAACACTCTCTATATAATTATAAATGGTAGCCCAAACGAGTTTTTTTTTTTTTTTTAAACTGTACAAATGTTATAAGAGACTACAGAACAGAGGCTATGCTTATTACTAAATTGACTAATCACAGTCGGAAAAAAAAGCTTAATTAATCATTGTCAGAGGTGACCATTTAGGCCAATCAGTTAAGACAACAAATATAAACTTTAAACAAAACATAGATGAAATCCATATTATTGAAAGTTTTTGAAACAACAGGGGCATATATAAATTGTTCATTAAGAGGAAGTGAAGATTGGGGTTCATCTTCATACAGGTGAGTAGATGTTAGATGGAATGGATCTCCATTCATGCTTATTGTGATCTTAATAGTAATAACAAACACATCTGCTCTGAACTCAGGGTTTAGTTTACGGTAGTGCTGCTTCATTGCACTTTTGGACTGTTTTTGTCTTTTGATGTCTCTCATGTGCAACAGAAATGACTGCATTCAGTGTTGGGCAACTTTTAGTAACACCAGTGTGACCTCTAACAAAAGTGTGTCGCACTAATAGAAAAAAAAAGCCAATACTGCCAGATTGCAAATCCAGACTGCACACCATGTGACTAACTCAAGCGCAAGAAAAGTATGGAGTGACAAAGCTGACTAGCTGATGACACCACAAAAATTCTAGCAAATGCATTAAATAATTTAACTTCAATATATACACACAAATAAACATGATTTCTTTTATTCTTTGTAAGAAACATCACTAGTAATTTATGTATGCATAGCTTTCAAAATCTGTATTTCAGGATTATTAAGCCAATTAGCTTGCATGATGAGAAAATCCATACATACTCCTTATCTGAACAAACTGATCAATTACGGAAAAGTCTAGGAACTAATCCCTATTTAGCCTATGCTGACCGTCTGTTTTCCCCTGAGCTTTTCATTACCTTCCGTTGCTCCTCCTCACACTTTTAATGAAAGTCTCTTTCTTTCTATCCCACCCCTTTCTATCCTTCCCTCTCCCATTCATTTCTTCTTGTTCATAATTGACCATGTTTTCATTCACATTAAATTAAAAAGATGTTCATTGGATAGTTCTTATTCAATATTATTCCAATAATGTATGAGCCATATAAATACATTAACCTTGCCATAACCTGATTAAGTCTATATTTTTGTTTTGGAACAGCATATGCCTGTATAAATTAGAATTCGGTGTCATGTAAACGTCTTAATCAGCATACTGACTATTTTAACTGCAGTATATATAGATATAGAAATAGATGTAATGGATGTAAAATGGTCATTCATCCATCTTTCTCTTAATCTCTTCATTTCCTCTTGGCATTTGCCGCCTTGTTTTCCTGTATTTCCTCCTCTGGCCACCTCCCTCTCTCCCTCCCTTTTCCTCTTCTTCTAAGCTTCTGCTTGGATCCATTACAGTGTTCCCTCCCGTGAAAAATCTGAGCCTGTCAGCAGAACATCATAATCAAATTGTTTCAAAGGTCATTTAACATCGGAGCACAGAGCACCAACTAAGCCAAAGTCTACAGAGGATCTGGCTCAAAAGCAATTTACGTGTCAGAGATGAATTGAGGAACGAAATATTTACAGAGAAAATGAACTATCTCAGGCCTGATTGTGACTGGGAGTGTCAGTCCATCTACAACGTCTGTCCTGTTCCATTCAGCCCCTCCATATGTTTCTAGATAGATATGGCATCATGTTTCATGAATACTAGTAGCTGTGAGGAGAGATTTGTTTGGTATGGCGGGATACAGACAGCAGATGTGTATATCTTCATTTCTAAGAGCATATTTTGGCAGTTGACATTTGTTGTGTTGTTATGAATTGTTTATGCTTAGAAAGCACAAAACTGTAAAATTGCTTGCACAACTCTTCT
>JAFVLL020041667.1:0-44143 GCA_021397915.2 Tor tambroides | reverse complement strand
CAGTTTCATTTGTGCAGTATTGTCCCTTGAGAAGATATACTAAAATTGTTGCTGAAATGTGAGGGGTGTACTCACTTTTGTGAGATACTGTGTATGTATATATATATATATGATTCAGTATATCTAGATGATGTAATAAATATATGATTCATTTTGTGAATTCAAAATATTCAAGATTCTGCTTTGGTAAGGTTTTTTGTTTTTTGATGCTATGGGACTACATCAAAGCTACTTTCACATATGAAACGTGTTACAGTGTCATATAATCAGCTTTTTCCAGTAAAGAAACCACACATGCTATTTACACAAACTGTACTGCAATATGTATTGCTACTCACAGACTAGCACCAAAAGGTGAAAACTCTCTGATGTATTTTTCTAGAAATTACCTTTAATCAGCTGTGCCACAACTGAAAAGAATATTGAGACACAGTTTAGTAGGAGGGGAAAGCACAATGTCCACGTTTGCTACAGTGGCAAACGATTGCTGTGAGATAATAGCATCTCCCTGATTACAACTTTGCTCTTACATAACATCAATATATAACTTTTCTGGCAATCAATGTTTTGTGAGATATCAGATATGTCTCTGCGACAGCCTCAGGCTTTGCAGACAACAAAAAAATGACTTCAAGGCAGTATTGTCTAGTGGATCAGAAGATTCTGCCTTTCGGGTTTGGTGGTCAGGGTTTTGAAAATGGTGGCAGACAAATGTTAGTTAACATCACTCACAGCACCTTTAAGCCCAACAATTGCAGTAGGACAACTAGTTCTGTTTATACATTAGTTTCAAGTAAAGAAATGCTTTAAAAATTTACACCAAAGTGTGTGAAAACACTTTAAAAAATCGTTTCTCATTGGAATGGAAGAGCAGATTTGTAGTGGTCTCATTGAGATCTGCCATCTTGACATCTAGTGAACTCTGTTTGGATGGTTATTTCAATACTTAGTGGGATTTGGTTAGCAGGGTCAGTGTGTTTAAGCTTAGTATCTTAAAACAAGCTCTATTTGGGGAATATGTTTGTTCTGGAGCTCAGCGTAAGCTCTGTCTATATATAGTGGTGAGAAGATACACATAGTAAGTCTTGCTCATCCTTGTTATTTGTTTGCATTGCATCAGCAGTGTTTAGTTCTAGCTCATATTTGCGTGTGTATATCATCATTAATGCTATGAAAAGCATATAGACGAAAATTAGGTGTTTACGGCGCTGGAGAATTTATGTTTTGTGGTGCTTAAAGAATGTGTTTATTTGATTAATTTGAAATCCAGCATCGTCTAGATTTTTTGCTGCTCTTCTGCTGTTGTTTTTTATTATTCTTCCTGACTTTTAACAGCTATTATGTTTGATCCCTATGATGAACTCTCACCAAACTTTGCATGCATGAAGAGTCTGTGGCTAATTGTATTTTGTGTAATTTTGGGATGGATGGGATGTATGGTTGCCTGGCATCTAGCGGATAAATTAGCAATATTGAAAACTTCAGCGTTACCCTGTTTGAGCTAAAGATTTGAAATTTGAAAGGAGAGTTCCTTTCATCGCAGCGAACAAATTTACCAGGCCAAATGCTGGTTTATAAAAGTGAATTTATATTTTATTTTATTTTATTTTTTTGGATGAAATCTTATAGAGCTGTATCTTTATAAAGACTGTTGACAGAAACATTCACGATTTTTTTTTTTATTTAGTCGATTTCGAGTGTAGCTGCGAGTTTATAGAATAAACAATTGCATATTTAAAATTTTGGGGAATTTTTTTTATTAATTTTTGCATTTTAGGACATATTAAACGTGATTAGGCCACGCACCAACCTTGTATTTTACTCTGAAACATTTATTGTTGCATATTATCTTATTTTGCATGCTTCTTTTTATTTCTATGGAATAATCTTGTATTGCTAATGTGAATTGATGGTGAATATTCGTTCAGCTTCATCTCCGTGAACTGCAGGCCTGCATTAGTAACCAAATGCTGTTTCTGCTCATTGGGACGCTGTGTGTTTCAGCTGGATGTTCAGTTGTTCACTGCTGCCTACACACCCATTAGGGGATATTTGTAGTTCACTTCAGTTGGTGAAATTTGTTTGTTTGGAATGCCCTGCAAAACACAGTTATAACACATTCAGTTGTGTTATATCAAAATATATTTCAATTAATATATAAATTATAGAATCAGTAGTACTGGGAACTCTTAAAAGTAATTAGGGGTAATGATAGTAATGTTTAATATGAAAGTAAATATGATTTGGTTGATAGTTTTGCAGTGTCATGCAAAACTGAGCATGCACTGTACATGATTTGGAATTGCACTTAAAATAAACATGAAATCAAAATTGATTTTTGATTTCACAGCTTGATGTTATAGTGATTCATTGGTGCACATTATTGCAAATAATACTTGTCTTCATTATCTTAAATCAAAATATTAATTCGTTCCACCTCTGAGATGACTGTCCATGACCGCTGCTGAAGTTTTAGATAATGTTAACCAATATGGCTATTTAGGTGTTTTAAAAGCAAAGTCTCATTTGGTTCATATCCATTCAGGTACTGCATGTAAATCACTTTTCATGATCCAGTCGATTCTTGGTTGATAAAAATGACAACCTAAACTTGGGTCATTTCATTTAGAAATATGTTACATTGCAGAATTAATTAAAAAGGGTTTCAAATGGCATTCATTTGACTTGTGATGACTTGATTTGTACTCAAATCAGTTACAAATTTAAGTTTTTGTATTTGGCGTATGCTTTTAGTGACTTACAGTGCATTGCATTCACTGGAAACCCCATAAGGCATGGAAATATATATATATATATATATATATATATATATATAATTAATTAAATAGGCATTATTTTTTATAATATTTTCTGGACTGTGTTTTGTATTCACTACAGGTCAGAAGTTTTTAATAATTACAATTTTTTAATGTTTTTGAACATTCTTGTATGCTCACAAAGACTGGATTTATTTGATAGAGTAGAAACAATAATATTGTGATCTAATAGAACTGTTTTCTATTTTAATATATTTTAAAATGTAATTTATTCATGTGATGCAAAGCTGAATTTTCAGCATAATTACTCCAGTCTTCATTGTCACATGATCCTTCAGAAATCATTCTAATAAGCTGATTTGTTGCTCAGTTATTATCATCATTATTGATGCTAAATTATTAACAGTGGTTCTTGTTATTATTAATGTTAATTAAAAAGGGTTTCAAATGGCATTCATTTGACTTGTGATGACTTGATTTGAACACAAATCAGTTACAAATTTATGTTTTTGTATTTGGCGGACGCTTTTAGTGACTTACAGTTCATTGCATTCAACGAGCACATTTATATTTGATCAGTTCCGGGAATCAAACCCATGCTGCTAGTGCCCTGCTGTACTGTTTGAGGAAAGCAGTGAATTACTAATCATGATTGGCTCTTATGGTCTGCTTGTGCGCCATTTAGTTATTAATGCTAAAGTTCTCTCATTCACTTGCTAACCTCTGTGTCTGTGTTCTTTTTAGTGGTCTTGTGTATTCAGTGGGATTTTAAGATCAAAGTGAAGTTTTAAAGCACAACACTTTTACAGGCACTTTTTGTAAGAGACAGTCTAAATCTCTCCTCTGTGTGTGTGTGTGTGTGTGTGTGTGTGTCTTCGGTGGCCCCTGCCAGGTCCTGGATGAAGGCCTGATTGATATCTCTCTGCTGGCAGGACAACATCTCTCTCCTCCTGTTCTGTTGTTATTTCCGTTCCTCTTTATTCTCACAAGTTTATTTCAGGAGTTCTGGACTCTTGAATCTCTCTTTATGTTACAAAGGAAACCCAACCTCACTTGTGAACAAATCACATCTAAATATATAAGCGACACTGTATTTGCATCTGTGTAGTTTTTATTAGGTATGAACAGATTTAGAAATTTTGCCTGATGCAGGTATTATGAATCTATTAATAACTATTTTGTTTGTTGTTGTTTTTAGTTCATATTAAAAGTCCAATATGGAATGCAATGCAAGGCAATTTTAAACTAAAACCAGACACTGAAACAATATAATGTAATCTAAAGTTGATATATGTATAATTGATATAATATAAAATTGAACAGAGTTTTTTTCTATTTGAATATATTTTAAAATGTAATTTATTCCTGTGATGGCAAAGTATTCCATTTAGCCACATAATAAGCCTTAATGTGATTTATGATATTATCTGAATGAAATATGGGCCTTATCACACAAATGATAATTTAAGTCATTCTAATACTGGCCGATAACAATTTAGTCACTGATATGTAATGCATTCCTCGTTGTTGAAGACAGCAATTGTTTTTACCGGGTCTCCTCCTCAGTGAGCGGTAGATATTGGTTTGTGCTGTAGATCTTTACTTTCATTAAAGTGTCTCGGGTCTGACTGATTCGTCCCGTCCTCTCTAATCATACTCTTATTAGACCTGCACAACCTCCCAAAATTAAAAACGTCTCCCGAAAACAAATGAAAAACAAGCTCCACTCAATCACACTGAGATAACTCCATCCATCTGCTGATTGAGTAGCTACCTATTGGGCTTGTAAAAATCATTCATGTTTATGGCTGCGTTCCAGAATATAGTGAGCTTCCTATGTTGGCATCATGGCTTCATCAACGTAAATGCTGTTCCTGAAGGTAGGCAGTATAATTATGATGACTTTTAACCTGTTAGCCTGCACCCCCCATTTTGGGCCTCACAGCTGAAAATGACCTACCTAAATTAAAATGGTAACATTTCCTGTCAATAATGTGCTACACACACAATTTAGGTATCTTTGGAAAGAAGACACTCTAGGCTTTACTAGCCATCATCCAGAGTTGATAATGCTCAAAAAAATAAAAAGTTATAGACACTGAAGTGCCTTGAAAATGTTTTACGACACTGAATGTTTTTTTTTATTTCATAAACAAATACATAAAATAAGTCCTGGAGCAATCCAGAAAAGTAATGGGTTGAAAGTCACAAGTCTAATGAGTTTATATTTGAAGACGATCCCATAAAAAATGAGATTCATGCAATCATTTTTCTGAGAATATTTCTAGTCCCCCACCCCCCCTGTTTGATGAAAATTACCACCAAATGTACTGAAGAATTCCACAAACTATTTTAGTCATTATACATAGTTTTTCAATTATAAAATAATAGACAGAATTTTAGAC
Source organism: Tor tambroides (assembly GCA_021397915.2). NCBI lineage: Eukaryota > Metazoa > Chordata > Actinopteri > Cypriniformes > Cyprinidae > Tor > Tor tambroides. Next base: position 38,961 of record JAFVLL020041667.1, on the reverse strand, counting down.
ATCATATAAGTGATTTATTTGAGCACTAAAAATACAATAAGAATAATTTGAGTAATAAAAAAGAAAAAAAAAAGAAAAAAAAGAAGAATTTGCTTTGTGTGTAGTAGCCTACATACTCAATACTCTGACTGCCAGAGATAAACTGAAATTGCCAGACATTCACACTGATTGCAGTCAGTAATCACACGCTGATGTCCGTCGATAGAGATGATAATAACACACATCATCAATAATAGCTGGTCATTGACAGCCGTCATAAAGTCGGTAATTACACGCTGATGTGCGTTTATAGAGATGTAAATCATGCATATACAGTCACGTTCTACACAAGACACACACACACATATGGTAAATGTTGAAAAAAAGAAAGAAAAAGAGTTATTTGTGCAAAAAGGCGATCGCTAAGTTGCGCCCCCCTCAGATGACAGGTGCGTCACAGCGTGCGTCACGCGGCGTCACGAGAGAGCGCCAAATTCAAATAAACTATATTCCGCGGATCTGTGACTTTTTTTTTTTTTTGGATGGTTTCATTCTGTTTGTAAAACTGTATACTACAAAACCGTGTTGTTTTTTTACCACCAAGACGCTGTTTTTGAGCGTAATTTATTCCATAACAGACACAAACAATAACTCTCCCGAAGAAAAGAAACGTAAACAAAGGAATATCCATCCAAATTACAACGTTATTGTTTCGTTGGACTAAAAGTGCTCGATGGGATGTTGTTCTGTGGACTCTTGCCTTTCTAACTAAACCGGGATTTCAGCAGTGGACGCGTTTGTGACTCGTTATTACAATGATAATGGTACGTACTGCTTTTTATTCTGCATGTTTTGATGTGTACTGCTTACACTAATGTAGCAAATACATTCCTTATAAGCTTTCAATCGAAAAACAGTGATCAATCGTCGATGCTTGAGGCTTAGACCTTCAGAATAATATATAGTTTGTCAAGATTAACTTTTTCCCACTTCATTTATTCTATTCCAAAACAATGACATGTGCAAACAAAGAGCGTTCGGTGCGTCAGCGTCCTGGTGCGGATTAACAGGTTAATATACCCTAAGAATGTAATGGTGCCTACGTGTGTCCTTCATGGAGAATCTCATAAAGCGTGGAGAAAAATAATAATATAATTAATTAAATATGCATTATTTTCATTATATTGTCTGTATTGTGTTTTGTATACACTACAGGTCAAAAGTTTTTAATAATTACAATTTTTTTTCTTTGCTCACAAAGACTGGATTCATTTCATAAAGTAAAGGCAACAATATTGTGAAATATTATTGCAATCTAATAGAACTGTTTTCTATTTGAATATATTTTAAAATATAATTTATTCATGTGATGCAAAGCTGAATTTTTAGCGTCATTACTTCAGTCTTCAGTGTCACATGATCCTTCAGAAATCATTCTAATATGCTGATTTGTTGCTTAGTTATTATCAATCAATATTGGTGCAAAATTATTAATAATAGTTATTAATAATAATTATTACTGTTGAAAACATTTTTGCTGCTTAATATTTTTGTGGAAACCGTAATATATTTTTTTTCTTTGAATAGAAAGATGATGAATAGAAATATGAATAGAAAATTCAAAAGAACAGCATTTATTTGATTTTTTTTGTAACATTATAAATGTCTTTACTGAAATGTAATGCATCCAAGTGTTAATTTAATTTCCTTTTACTTAACCCAAACTTTTCAGCATTGATAACAAAAATAATTTCTTTATTTATTTTTAGCACCAAATTTGCATTTCGGAATGATTTTTGAATAATCATGTGACACTGTAGACTAGAATAATAATTCTGAAAATTCAACAGGAATAAATTCTATTTTAGAATATATATAAACAGAAAACAGTTATTTTAAATTGTAACAATATTTCACAATTTTAATGTTTTATCTGTATTTTTAAAATCTGTTGAAATCATTTGTGAGTCAGGTTGTAGTTGCTCTTAATGGACTGTTCCAAATCAGTTACTTTCCATCTTAGTTAGCTGCCTATGTAAGCGTTAGACAGCAAGGCAGCTCGCTAGGTTCTGGAACAGAGCGATTGTTGACGTAATATTCCTAGGCAAACTCCAGTACATCAATCTATCTGGGCTTCAGAAGGCGTCATGTTTCACTGCTTTTCTTGCACTTGTTGACCATGGCTTTCCTCACAGATGCTCACCTAAATCCATCACACCCAGTCTGTTCTGCTTTCACGATTTTGTCTTCTTCTCTGTGGATGGATGGTGTGACTCTGACATTTAGCTGATAATTGGAAGCAGGATGACTTTAACCAAATCATGATGTGAAAGCCACACGGAGGCTGGCACATGAGTCCACACAGCTGTTCACGGCAGCTTGGCGGCGTTTTACACTCGTGAAAACAGCCATTAACATCTTATCCACAAATCGCTCTTTTGTGTAATTCCGAAGGTGAAATCTCATCATGTCGAGTTCAAGATGTTGATGCTTGCAGTTCTGAGGAGGAAACTCTTCCAGGAGCTTCAAGGGAAAAGTCTGTTCTTGCGGTTTGATTATTCATACACACACCGTGTTATGATAATGACAGTAATCAGTCTCTCTTATTAATAGGTCAGCGTGACAGCGGGGGTCAGGTTTTCTAATGTCACATGACAGAGGATACACAACAAAGCGATCAAGACCTTTCACAAAAATATCTCTAACTGTTTCCCCCCTCAGGAGACTTTATTTCAGTACGAAATAGGTTTCATTCATCTTAAAGGTACAGTAGAATACTAATTGAATGAGTCTCATGAAAACATGTGAGATTATAGTTTTACCCCAAAATCAAAAGGAAAAAAAAAAAAATAGGAATTTTATTTTTCACAAAGAACAAAATGAAGCTATTGGATTATGTTTTTGTTTATTTTCATGACAGTTATATGATGACATTCCCTAATCTTCAAAGTCATCAACATTATGCATTACTAAATTTTATGTATGTAATATTTATGTGGGTCAAAGACGTAAAGATGTCCGCATCAAAAGAAATTTACAAAAATGATTTTATGTCCATAGAAAGCACATTAAATGTAAGTAAAGTGTCTACTTTTAAGGATTTAAATATGTTTTTGGAGAATAAGATGTCAAAATTTGGTTGAAATAATGTTACATTCAGTGTAATATTTATGTAAAAAAATCAAACAACATGCTTATTTTGACTCGTACATATTAAAATATATAAAAGAATAAGGGAGAATAAGGGAGCATATTAAATTTTGTTGTGTTTTAAATGAGTAAAACATTCTTACTGACAAACAGGCAAAACCTAGGATAGTGGCAAATTTTAAAAATGTAAAATTACAACTAATTAGTATCTGGGGTGAAAGTAATTAGTCTTTTAATATGTCTCAAATTGATTTTTGTTGTAAATATGCCTGACAAGACTGTTACACTGAATGACATTTTAGTGGGTGTCTTCTGTAAATCAGGGAAAAATGTATGATATTTATTTTGTGCTCAGAAAAACAAAAACAAAATTGTAATTGAATTAAACAGAAAACTTTTAAAAAAAAATTTTGGGGGGGGGGGGGGACAACAAAAATGAAAGCAGTATTACACTTATTGTTTTTATGCTTAAACCCTTTTTCGTCTTTGACCCATGTATGTATGTATGTATGTATGTATGTATGTATGTTTCACTTCCATTATTCCCCATGGCTCATTCTCATAATATTTATAAAATTGTAGTATTTGTTCAGTATTTTTTCAGTAAATATATATATTTGTATATGTGTGGGTGTTTCATACATTTTAAATACATTTTTCATTACATTACATTAAATATATTGCCTTAATGTGTTAATTGCCTTTTTAATTGCAATTAGTTTTTAGTTAGGTGTTAGGTGTTTTTTTTCTTTCTTTCTTTCTTTTTTTTTTTTTTTGGAAAACAGCCATTTGCTCTCCAAATCTCATTGTGATCTAATAGACATGCTTGCAATATTAAATAGATCCCATTTATAATTGTTCTTTTATATGGGTAAAACTTCATTATTATTATTTTTATGTGTTGGCCGAAATGTTGAATCTGTGGTATAGAACTTCAGTAATGATTTTACACTTTTTCTAGTCTCCTGCACACAGGTGGTAAGAGACCATCACTCTTAAATGAGCCCAAAGTCCTCTAGGGGTCTGAGGAGACTCCACCATACAACTCCCAAAAGAGCTTTACACTTCAAAATAAGATTACCCTCTCCTGATGTGTTTAACTCTGGGACTTTACGGAGGAAGTCACACATCATTGTGTGTGTAAGAGAGGAGGAGAAGTCTTAAAACCCAAAGTCTGCAGCCGTGTAATGACTTGTAGAAGATCTCAGAGGTCTTATGGAATGATGGATTTATGGGTTAGAGGTAAGACTGCCTACCGCAGACTGTGTGTGAGTTTGGATAGAAAGGCCCTCTGACCACTCATCATGACCCAAAGGAACAGTTTATTGTCCGTAAGTTGCTCTTTTTGGGCTCAGGAGACTTAATAAGACTCTTGGTTATGAGACTGTCTGTTTCCTCTAAAAGTTCTTCTTCTAAGATTTCTTGACAAATTTCAAATAAATGTAAATGAGAAATGAAAACCGATACAAATATACTGAAAGTATAGAGCTATAATTAAAATGAGTAGCATAGCTCAGATATTTAGATTTGGAAGAATGTTCTAATAAATATCAGGCAGGTTTTGATATCTTGTGCTTTTGATTTATTATGATAATAATAATAATAAATAAACTGACATGATTTGTACATGCAAAGTAAAAAAAAAACAATTGTATAATTTTTATAACTAAAAAATCATAAAAGTGCTTAAATGTCATAAACACTGTTACATGACTACTTCCTTGACTACTTTTATTGCTCAGTGGTTGCTCTTTTCTAGTTCTAAGTCCTAATAAGCTCTCAGTTATGTTTTATTGAAGTATCAAATAGAAATATTAATATTCATTTTGAGATCTGACCAATCTGAACTTACTTTTGTTGCAGTTTAACAGTATAAGTTGCTGCCTAATTCTTTCTAATTTCATCTTATTTTTGTTTTTGACAGAAAAAGAAAGTGATTTGGGTTTGTACTGACAAGAGGGTGAATAAATGAGGACACAATTTGAGCATGACAAACTGTTCCCTTAAGCAAAAGACTCTTTGAGGTCTCCATTTAATCTCATTGCTGTCTAAAAAAACAACAACAAGAGAACCATTTGATCTTTTTCTTTTCTTTGGGGAGTCTTACAGTGTTGCTTGAATATAATCACATTTTTGTGCTTTATGATGGAGAGGTATCTGATTGCTTGCAATTGTCCTGAATGATTGAAAGCTAAAGCCAGTTACACAACCCCATGCTGTAATGATTTTGTGACAGTAGGACTCTTCTGCAGAGGCAGATGACGAACAAAGATTTTCATCAATAGAGTAACGTGATGTTCTAGGATTTTCACATCAAATTCGATTTCTCTCCCAATCGATTCTGCTGGATTTCATATCCTTCCTGCAGTTCACACACACAGGCTTCAGGTATCCTTTAATAGAGCTCGGCCTCATGAGGCGTCTGAACACAATAAAATCACACGCACACACACACACACAACAAGAGGATGACAGCTCATTTCTGCATTTAAATAAGCATCCACTTCCTTCAGTTTAAATTGGACCTGGTTTCCCTGAATTAAAACTGATTGGCACAAACTTCTTTGGCTGGCGGAAGGTACATCAAATGAGTTGGCAGAGAATAATCATTTCTGAAAAAAGTGTGAGTGGTTCTTGTCCCTACAAACCTTTTGCTGGGGTCTCAGTCATGCCTAAATCATTCTAAACTAGTTCTGAGTCTTAGCAGGTAGTGTTGCATTAATCAAAAAAAGCAAAGTCGCAATATGGATAGTACAAATGATCAAATCGCAAAGGCTGTGATTTAATTAAAAGTTTATGTGCTGTGTGTTTCAGAGTGAAGCGCAGCATTGTGCTGTTTTACACACTAGCAGCTTATGTTTTCAGTGTTTTAGAGCAGCTTGGTTTGAGGCTAATGCTGCTCTACACAAACTCATCTCTGCATCTGTTCTGCAGTTTGGGTTGGTTTTAACATGCATTTGGGAACACAACATATGCTAACCGTCTTCCTATACTACTAATGAGAAGCATTTATAAACCGACTGTTGTCAACAAAAAAGAACCTAGAATATTCACCTTAGGGCAGCCGTAAATATTAATTATACAAATTATTTTATATAATAATAATAATAATAATAATATTTTTTTTATTCTACAGTGAAAAAAAGATTTCTTATTTTAGTATTATCTTATAATTATATTTATATGTAATCACACATTTTTAAAGAAATTTATAACATGATTAACCACACAGATTTTAAATCGTACTCACAATATTTTTTTTTTTTTTTTTTTTTTGCAGAAAAACTACTTGTAATGAGAAGTGTTGATAAACCGACTGTTTTCAACAAAAGAGAACCTTAGAACCTCCACCTTGGGCCAGCCATAATTATTTTATATAAAAATTCAAAAGCATTATTATTATTATTATTATTATTATTATTATTATTATTATTAAATACTCAGTTTTACTTCAAATACTACAGTGAAAAATACATATTTTATTATTATTTTATAATTATATTGATATATAATCACACATTTTAAATTGCAATCACTGTGTGTGTGTGTGTGTGTGTGTGTGTGTGTGTGTGTGTGTGTGTATATATATATATATATGTATATATATATATATATATATATATATATATATATAATTTATTTAATTTTGTGGAAAAACTTTTACATTTTTCCCTTAAAATTTTGCTAACTGTCAAATTTTGTTAACTGGTCAGGGGCGCGTTTCCCAAAAGCATCATTAGCTAACTATGGTCGTTAGTTCCATTGAACTCTATTGGTAACGACGGAACTTGCGACCATAGTTGTTTTTGGGAAATGTACCCCAGGCTGGGAGACCAGGTGGCCAACCAACTAAGCATCAGTTTGGAATCTCTTTGAAATTCTGATCTCTAAATTTTGCCTGTCTCTCTTTCTGTACTGTACAGTATAAGTTTTTTCAACAGGGTTTTTTCACCTGTTCTATTATCCAAAATTGTAAGTCCAATCACTTAAAACGGTAATAACACACCTCTCTTCAGTAGGCCACAGGATTTGAGGTATCATTCACATCTGTAGTATAAATGGTTATGCACTAAAGTTTGAATAATAGTAATTTTGCCTCAGCGAACACCACTAATGATGCCGTTCGCTGGGTCGTTCAGGAATAGATGTGGAAAATCTGCATGAGTGCAACGGAGCACAAGCTCACACCTGGTTATGGGTGTGAAAAGGTTTCTGAGAAGCTGCCTTGGATTTGGTGTGTGTGGTGTATGTGTGCGTGTACGCCGTTCCCTCGAGTCCCCGCGTGCCTGGTGTGAGATCCCTCTTAATAGCATTTGATTTTCTCCAGTGTGCAGACGTGAATCAAAGGAGCCATTTTCCTCCCAATTTCCATACAGTTTCATCCATGTGTTTTTCTCCATGACAAATCCAATGGTATTCAAAATAATCCATATGTTAACGCCATTCTGTATTCCCAACTACTCTAATAGCTGATATTAGCTGTTACAGGATGGGTTTCCTGTGACTTTGACGGACAGCAGGCGTGTTGTGACCCCTCGCTCGAGGTACTGAGATGCTGTTTACTCAGAGATTCTTGCATCTGCCCTCACTTGCGGCTGATGTGTTTTTGCTCGGCTCACATGCTAAGGGGTGCTTTCGCTCAGGTCATGGATTTCCTTTCAGATAATATTGGAGGCAAACATCAGGGCCTGACGGCGTCGGATGTCTGTTAGGGCTGAGTTTCTCAGGGATCTGGGCTGTAGGCTAACTCACTTAAAGCTGAAGTGTATACTTTCTGCTCCACTAGCATCACTAAATGCAATTGCAACAAGAAAGATTCTTTATCAAAATGAAATTTCACTGGTATTGAGATTGACTGCTAAAATGTTGTTATTGTGACTATTCAAGTATACTATTCTGCTTCCTATAATATCAATATTATTGATATTATGGGCAGGTAATTGATTTATCTGTGACAGTTGGATTCATGTAAATGAATAATTTTTGGTACTGAATTTTAATTTAGAGATGCTAGTATAGGAATACTTCACCCAAAAATGAAAATTTGCTGAAAATGTACTTACCCTCAGACCATCCAAGATGTAGATGAGTTTCTTTCTTTACTGGAACAGATTTGGAGAAATTTAGCATTACATCACTTTCTCATCAATGGATCCTATGTAGTGAATGGGAGTTGTCAAACACCTTAAATGTGGATTACTTGTGAATTATTGTGATATTTTAGTCAGCTGTTTGGACTCTCATTCTGATGGCACCCATTCACTGCAGAGGATCCAGGTGAACGAGTGAAAATATTTCTCCATATATGTTGTGATGAAGAAACATCAGTTGAAACTCAATGGCCAAAAAAGCACATTAAATTCATAACGATGCATAATTTTGTTATAGAACTGCGTGTTTCTTGAATGTACTGTATCATCCAGCACTAACAGTTAATATACTTCAAAAAACAAACAAACACATGCTTGTTGCAATTATGGCAAAAGCTATACATGCTGGCACTTTAAGTGGACAAGAACATCAAGAGTTTAATGGGATGTGAAAAGTACTCTGTGTTGTTGTGAATGCACACAGGAGCTCTGAGAAAAGAATCTGACCAGCTTTCTGAACTCTAGTTGTGGATGAATACTGTTGTTTGTGCCAGGGGCGATTCTTGGATCTCAGTCTTAAGGGGACTCAAGCCCCCTACATGAATCTGAGATTTTGTAAGAAAAGGAATAGTTTTCTTTTCTGCATGAGAGGTCACAAGGTCGAATCTTGCTTGATGGAAAATTGTTTTAATAAACTAATTGAAACTGCAAAACAGTGGTTTGGTTGATTTGAGAAGATTGGCGTACTGGGCAGTTTATTACTGTTTCTGATGTATTGATGTCTTGTGATTTGAAATAGTTCACCCCAAAATGAAATTTCTGTCATCATTTACTCATCCTCAAGTTGTTCCAAACATATACAAGTATATTTCCACACACACACACACACACACAAACAAATATATTTTGAAGAATATTGGTGATCAAACAGTTACCGGTAGCCATTGGATTCCTTAGTATTTTTTATCATACTATGGAAATCAATGGCTACCATCAAGTGTTTGGTTACCAACATTCTTCAAAATATCTTCTTTTGTGTTTAATAGAGGAAATAAACTCATATATGTTTGGAACAACTTGATGGTGAGTGATGACGACAGAGATTTCATTTTTGGCTGGACTATCCCTTTAACGTGTTTACCATGTGCATTGTAATAAAATATAATAATTCTATTTTAATTAAAATGTATTAACTCATTTAGAAATTTGGTAATACATTTTAATTAAACATAAGGTAGTAATTTGCATAGTAGTAGTAATTTTAATACATTTTTTTGAAGTAAATATCAGTAATAAAAACTAAAAATTAGTTGAAGTTGGTAAGTTTGTTCATTTCAAAGCAAATCATTTAAGACAGTCAATTTCAATTAATCACAAATTCTATGAAACTATGATTTTTAGTGATTTGTTTTCATAAAATGTCAGAAATGTTCCTTGCTTGGAATTTTTCATCTATTAAAATTTTTGTTTGTTTATATATTTACTATTGGGGTGCATTTAAACAGTTTTAATAGCTGCAGGACTGATTGACATGATGATGGCGAAGTTTCAGGTTTAATTTCAAATGAAATGCAGCATTGTTTTACAGAAGAGATCAGTTCAGTATTTTTATGCTGTACAGGTTATGTGCTTTGAAAATACTAGTTCGACTACTTTCAGGATTTCTTATTTCTTCCTTTTTGCAAGGTCATGCAGCTGCCAGCCTGAACATTTATTATGAATCACAGGCAATTCCAGGCTTTATTTAAGGGTGCTTAAGCCCCTGCCTTTCCTATTAGTCCCCTTAGAAATCTTAGATTAAGCTGGTCTCAGGTGAAGGTTTTGTCAAATAATGGCTCTTAAATAATATTATCCATTCCAGTGAAAATGCATATTTTAGGAATAGTCATTTTATTTAAAAACATGGTTTTTATGATTGTCCGGACCTTTGTTGGGAGGGAAATGTAGAGCCTGGACCTCATGGAACGTTAATTGAATAGTGCCGAATGGGGGTTCGTGCTCTGTGAAGACTTATTATTTTGTGTTTTTCTGCAGGGATTCAAAAGGAGTTAAAATAATTTGTAACACATTGAAGCATAAAATGAAGTGTAATTATCTTGGAGGAGAGGCCAGAACTCAGCCAACCATACATTAACACATGCTGAAATTATGACCTTCACATTCTTACACAATCAGCTTCTCATACACAGATATTTATTAGCCAAGAGAGGACACTAATGAATCTGTACAGAATGAGGATTTACAACTATTGTTTATTCATGGGGAAATCATTAATATTATTATCCATATTTATTACTTGAACTTTTATATTACATGGGGTGGTCAATCTCCCATCATGCACCTTGAAACCTAAGCTTTGCCAATCTCTCTCCGTCAGGTACCGTTCTGGTGGAAAACATGCAGATCAACGGTCGTGCTCAGGATCCAGATAGAACCATCTCCTTGACACTGCTGGACAACTATGATTACTGGGTTATCCTTGACCCTGCGCTGCAGAGGCTGTATCTCAACAGCACCGGAAGAGTGCTGGACCGAGACGTGAGTAAACAAAAACAGGCATATTCTGTCAAAAATAACATATTGCTGCTGTTGTCCTTTGGCTGGCACAAACAGATATATATATATATATATATATATATATATATATTTATATGGCAGTCTGCCTGAAGGCTCTAAGACAAACAAAAGCGCTACAATAAATTCTGTCCCGATTGGCAGCAAACCAGCACGCGTCACTGTAATGAGATCATGACAGCCACACAGAACTGCAACATTTTCTTAATCAGTATTTTACTCTTTCCAGTAAAATATTTTAACATCCTTAAATCAAGATAAATACACTTATGCAAAACTGCATGAGATAATAAAGTCACCATGAAATCAAAATTGACAATTCTTGTTGTTAATGTAATATAATGGAATTTTGCAGTGTTTATTATAAATGATTTATCTGTGCATGTCATTAATGTTTTAAAATTCATGTGCCGTTGTAATATTTAATGGAAGAACGGCTTGCAATGACATCTTTTCTGCTCTCTGAAGACATGTTTACCAGCACGAAGGTGAGACAACCTATCACTCAATAAAGAAAAGAAGATCTCAACGTCAACTATAAATATTATATATATTATCCATTATATATATTAGTCATTTATTTTGTGCTTTAGTTTAAATAAATGTTTAAAAATTTAGTGAGGTTTGACCACATTTTATGTATTTACAGTCATTTCTGATTCATACAATGTGAGCAAATAGGATTGTCTGAGACTTTATCTTTATTAAGATATATTTTTAAAAGGTTTTTGGCTGTATTTGTCTCTGCTTGAAATGCAATGTACTGTTCTACAGTACAAGAACAGCCAAGTCCTCCATCAAAAGGCAGTAGATTTTACTCCTACAGCTGCAATATGAGGATTGCGATTTCTCCAATTCCCCTTTTCCACAAGTGCTTCATCTCCTCCCTCTTATACTGTCTGTCTGTACATTACACCAATCTTCTCTAAAGAGGCTTGCTAGCCCCACACATGTGTCTCTGTGCTTGTCTGAGAAGCATTGTGTTAGTGACAGGCCTTTTATGACACTATTGGATAGTGATTACAGGACATACCCTCCTCTTCCTCCTCCTTATCCTCTTTATGAGACTTTGTGAGATTTAGGCACTTCACTCAACAGCTCCACTGTCTTGAGGCCAAACACCTTATTTATCCAAAAGAGAATGAGCAGACTTGACATTTATCCTGTTTGCATTGTTACGTTATGTAATCTTGTGCATTCACACATCCAGGCTGATTGGCTGTATTGTTAATGCACTTTACTACTGCTGGATACCCTAATGTTATTGATCACTGGCCATAGCTTTTGAAAATGTGTAGTATTACCATATATTACCTTAAATAAATGTTGCCATACATCTCATCTGCAGAGGCCTTGTGTCATGATTTGCTTTGTACTAATGCAGTCAAATACAATTATTATTTTTTTTTTGTACAAAAGTATGGTTACTTTATGTTCTATAAACCCCTGTATCTGTGCTTTCTTCCAGCCACCCAGTTACATCACCACCATTGTGGTTCAGGTTCAGTGCACCAATGAGCTGGTGGGAACAGTTATTCTGCATGAAGTACGGATAGTGGTGAGAGACAGAAATGACAACACGCCTCGTTTCCAGCAGCCTCGTTACTATTTATCAGTTAATGAGGTGAGGCCTGATCACTTATGCACTGCCTCATTTACTTTTTGTCTCTGTCTCTGTCCATTCAGTTTCAATTGACTGTGCATGGTATGCAAATTTTCTATATTAATTTGACAAAATGTGGTGGGTACTGTATCTGACAATGCAATGTGACCAATGAACCAGTAGGTAATTACACTTTTTTTTTTTTGAAAATTTTATTTTATTTTATTTTATTGATTTAATTTAATTTTTAGGAGGAAATTAATGCTTTTATTCAGCAATGATGCCTTATTATGTTTAATTTATATTATTAATTTATTTAAATGTATGCATTATTATGTTTAATTATGTTTGATGTTTATTTAGTGAGTGTTATTTCATAAAGACAAACAAATGAACAAAAGTTTCAAAAGTCTGGGGTCAGTAACTTCTGTCTTTCTTTCTTTCTTTCTTTCTTTCTTTCTTTCTTTCTTACTAGAAATTAATACTTTTACATAGCAAGGACATATTATATTGATCAAAAGTGACAGTAGACACATATAATATTACAAAAGATGTCTATTTCAAATAAATGCTTTTCTTTTGAACTTTCTATTCATCAAAAAAATCACAGTTTCCACAAAAATATTAAGCAACACAATTGTTTTCAACATTGATAATAAGAACTTGTTTATTAAGAAATGTTTCTTGAGCACCAACTCGATTTCTGAAGGATGCTGTCATAAACTAAATTTAACTGGTAATTAGAAACGGACACAAAGCCCTTCAATATGTCCCACTCAAACTTACTGTTTCAATAAGAAATACATTAAGAAAACGTCTCAGGTTACGTATGTAACCATGGTTCCCTGAAGGGAACGAGACGCTGCGTCGAAACGCTAGGGGAACGCCTCCAGCGTGACCGCGCTCTGAATCACATGTGTAATCTGTCCAATGGAAGGGCGAGACGTCACGGGCGGGTGACGTAATCGGCCAGGAAGCATAAAAGCACGTGCGGTGGAACCGGCGTCAGCTTCTAGGAATGAAGCAACCGCTCGCAGGGATGCCGGAAGTATGGCCTCGAGACGCAGCGTCTCGTTCCCTTCAGGGAACCATGGTTACATACGTAACCTGAGACGTTCCCTTCCAGGAACTCGAGCTGCGTCGAAACGCTAGGGGAACGAGATGCCCACGCTGCCAGACTTCCAAGTCCCTGCCCTGTGTGTATCCCTCAGGAGCACGACGAGGGCGAGAGAAAAAGGGCCACGAGTGGCTAAAGTGGGCGGGGCCTGTGTCCCAAAGGCCAACTTCTGAGAAGTGAGTCTTGATCCCCAAGAAGGGGGGAGAGCAGAGGACTCGAGGCTATGGAATAGCATCCTGTTCCACCACATAGCATAGGCTCTCTGGCCGGAGGCCTCAGTCTCTGGAGGAAATGTGTACTAGGGGGTGTCTAACCACTGAAAGGCCACCGAGAAGGGCGCGGTAGGCTGGTATAGCCGCCACGTAGACCCTCAGGGTGGAGTGGGTTAACCCTGCGGAGGATTAGGCCTGCCCGAACCCCAGAACTGTACCAATCGGGCAGTTGGCTGGGTCGAGCTGGCAACCTCCGCACCATGAAGTGACACTTCACTTCAGGCGTACGTTTCCTCGTAGAGGGAGCTCTGGATTGGAGAATGGTCTCAGCAACCTCGGTTGAGAGGCCGAAAGCTATGAGAGAGGCCCCCTCAGAGGCCACACCCACAGCTTCCATAACTCCGGGCGGGGGTGAAAGACCCCTGCCTGTGAGAGGAGATCCCTCCTGACGGGAATCTCCCATGGAGAGCCGTCAAGGAGAGAAATCAGGTCCGAGAACCATACTCGGCCCGGCCAGAACGGTGCTACCAGTAGTAGACTGACCTCGTCCCGGCGCACTCTCGCCAGAACTCCCGGGAGCAGAGCGATCGGGGAAAAAGCGTACAGACGAAGCCTCGGCCAAGTCTGCGCCATAGCATCCAGTCCCAGAGGAGCTGGAGGAGTCAGAGAGAACCAGAGGGGACATTGCAATGTCTCCTGAGTCGCAAAGAGGTCCACCTGTGCCTGGCCAAACACTCTCCATATCTGCTTCACCACCTGGGGGTGAAGCATCCGTTCCCCGGGCCTCGGCCCCTGTCTCGACAGGATGTCTGCTCCCATTGCGCACCAACACATGGTGATCTCTTAGGTCTGGGAGAAAGTGTTTGAGTGCTCGAAACACGGCCAGCATCTCCAGGCAGTTTTTGATGTGCCACATGAGATGGCGACCACTCCACAGACCGCGGGCAGGGTGGCCACTCATGACCGCTCCCCAACCGGTGAGGGATGCGTCTGTCGCTAGCGTTACGCGGCAACAAGGAGCTCCCAACACCGGGCCCTGAGACAAGAACCAAGGTTGTCTCCACATAGGCACATAGGCACATAAAGCACATAGGCATCGCCGCGTGACCTTGATCATGCGAAGTGGGTTTCCCCTCGGGGAGAACCCCTTGGTTCTGAGCCACCACTGTAGGGGTCTCATGTACAGCAGGCCAATAGGTATCACGTTGGACGCAGCTGCCATCAGACCCAGCAGTTTATTAAACTGCTTGACAGTGAGTGACTGGCCTTCTCTCACTCTCTTGACTGACGTTAGGATCGACTCAATCCGAGCAGGGGACATGCGTGCCTGCATCGTGGTCGAATCCCACACGACGCCTAGATAAGTGGTTCTCTGTACTGGAGAAAGCACACTTTTCTTGGCGTTCAGCCTCAACCCCAGCTCTTTCATGTGCGCGAGAACGACATCTCGATGTCGAATCGCCAGTTGCTCTGATGAGCTAGAATCAACTAATCGTTGCTGTAAAGTGCGGGGTGAGAGTGCAAGGCAAAAGGGAAGAACCCGATATTGGTAAGCTTTGCCCCCAAAAGCAAACCTCAGGGACTTCCTGTGAGTGGAAGGGATGGCGCTTGGGAGGGAGCGGCATGCTCATAGGTGACCCTCTATAGTGAGGGGAGCAATGCCAGCTCGACCAACAAGGAGAGCTCAGAAGGGAGCAGCATGCTCATAGGTGACCCTCTATAGTGAGGGGAGCGATGCCAGCTCGACCAACAAGGAGAGCTCGGAAGGGAGCAGCATGCTCATAGGTGACCCTCTAAGGTGAGGGGAGCAATGCTAGCTCGACCAACAAGGCCTGCGATTCTGTAGCTTCTCTCTACAGTGTGCAAGACCCACTGAGACACATTGGCAGTAGTTTCCACGCTGCCAAGTAGTCTACTAAGGGAACCAGTCTCTCAAGGCTGGCCTCTGGTATACCTAGAGCTACTAGCTCGGTGCCCTGAAGCAGAGGACCGGCAGGAGACGGCCGAACTAGCTGCTCTAGAGGCCCCCGAAGGGGCGGCAAGCTCCTCAGCTCCGCTACGTTTCCGGGCGGAAATAACTGAGGGAAGCGCTCGCTGGAGACCGCTGCGCCCTGGAACTCTGGCAGGGTTAGCAGACCGACTCCTGAGGGCACTGAGAGGCGGACACCGTGTAATGCGGTGTAACCCGTTCTTCCCCAGGGAGGCCGGCCCCTCTCAGTCCTGGACCATAGCATCAGGACTGCCTCAGCCAGTCTCCTATTGGCTTGACCGGTCCTCAGACCTGCGTCTCTAGAGAAGACTAAGCAGTAGAACCAGAGCCTGCTCAGGCAGGGCCCAATGAGACGAGCTTTGGCAGGGGCTCCACACCGCCAAGTGTCTATTGAGGGAACCAGTCTCTCGAGACTGGCCTCTGGTATACCTAGAGCTACTAGCTCGGTGCCCTGAAGCGGAGGACCGGCAGGAGACGACCGAACTGGCTGCTCTAGAGGCCCCCGAAGGGGCGGCAAGCTCCTCAGCTCCGCTACGTTTCCGGGCGGAAATAACTGAGGGAAGCGCTCGCTGGAGACCGCTGCGCCCTGGAACTCTGGCAGGGTTGGCAGACCGATCTCCTGAGGGCACTGAGGAGAGACGGGCACCGTGTAATGCGGTGTACGCCGCTCTTCCCCAGAGGGGCCGGCCCTCAGAAGTCCTGGGCCATAGGCAGCAGGACATATCAGCCGAAGACTATCCAGCGAGAATGACAGTCCGCAGATCTGCCTTCTGCTAGAAGCCTTCAGCCCGGGAGCGCCACTCTGACTCCATTATTATGGGAAGTACGAGAAGTGACGCTCCCTAAATGAGGAGCTGGAACACGATTGGGGCTGCTCCGCCCAGCAGCCCCTGCTGACCACCTCAACCTCCTCAGAGGAAGAGAGGTAAAGCATCATGCTCTCACTCGAGAAAATGTTTTTTTTTTTTCCCAAGAGGCTCCTATACACACACGTGTATATACACTCCACATCTAACTTCTCCTAGTTAGATGAAATGCATCATTTAATTCCTCAAAATTAAATGCAGAAGAAAAACCAGACGAGTAAACACGGTCTGATATGAAAGAGATTCATATTATGCACGAGAATAACGTAATGCACGGGCCGCCTCGGCAGCGCTGCAGCCTGAGAGCTCTCACTCAAAGGGAAGATGCGCGCGGAAGTTCCCGCCTCGGCAGGCTCTAGATCCTAGGAAAACAGGTGGAGAGAAATAAGGCGAACCCGTCTCAACCCCGTCCGCCAGATCCATGTGCGATGCCCGCGTCTCAATCGCCGCCGTGCCTCAGCAGGCGGGACCCGACGTCAGCGAGATCATCAAAGGAGGGGAGCAGCACAATCAGCCCCTATCTCTCTAGAGCTGACAGCGCGACTCCATCCCTATGCAGGAACGCTGCTATAATGATATCGTCATTCATAATATGCTTGTGCCGTCAATGCAGCTTTACAAAAGCTCAACAACGTCCTACACGTCCACCTCCTCGGAGGAAGACAAGCGGAGCGTCGAGCCCTCTCTCTGAGGGGAAGAAACCGCGGCGCGGGCTTCCGAGCAGAGCGGGCGATGGATCTGATGGGTAAGGAAGAAGATAGGGGCTCGCCCGTCTTCATTCCCTCCACCTGATCCAACTGCGATTCCCACGAGCGCAGCCGCCGCTCCGCCTCGAAAGCGGGGCCGGCACCGCGAGGAACGCTGGTGAAAGCTCCCTCCTCAAAGAGAGCCCTCTGAGAGCAAGCATACGCAGTGACAAACGCTCACAAAGCGGGTAGTCAGCTCCCTCGAGAGCTGACTCTGCGTGCTCTACTCTCAAGCAGACCACACACGGACTGCGTGTATCCCCAACAACTGAGGAGCACACAGCCTGTAATGCGATCTGCTCTCGCCCAAGTGCTTAGTACTCTCCTGCACTTAAAGACATAGATCATAGAACGACAGACACACACGGAGCAGCGGTTGCTGAATGACAAAAAGCTGACGCCGGTTCCACCGCACGTGCTTTTATGCTTCCTGGCCGATTACGTCACCCGCCCGTGACGTCTCGCCCTTCCATTGGACAGATTACACATGTGATTCAGAGCGCGGTCACGCTGGAGGCGTTCCCCTAGCGTTTCGACGCAGCTCGAGTTCCTGGAAGGGAACTGCACTCATGAATGAATAGAGAGCAGAGAGTGAAGGCGACACATATGAAGTCGTTGTATAGTCTGTTGGCGTGCTCCATCAGTTATTCAGATCTAAAGCCATCCCCTTTTGGCATTGGCTCAAAATTATACTTCAAATTATGCACGCACACACATGCTTGACCCTCTTCTCCACAAGTGCAGATACAAGGACTATTTTTAAACTTAATGGCTTTCATTTATTTGGAATAGTTTGAATATCTTCCGTGAGCGTGTACGTGTTGGGTGTGTAAAAGCTTGGCTTCTTTATGCTCGTCAATCTCTTTCCTATCCTTGAAGTCAAATATGCTGTCATCCTTTTCTTTCTGCCTTTCTCCTTCTGTACATGCAAAATGAGGAAGAGAGGGAGAGAAATACAGTGAAGTGATGAAGTAAAAGGGGTGCGGGGTGGGAAGGGGAAAGTATCAGGTGGTATTTGCGTTTGGGGGTGGATGTGATCATGTGAGTTGCTTTTGATCCAAAAGGGCCGTGACTTGGTTCACGGGTTTTCTGGGAGCGCCAGAGGCAGACTGATACTGTATGTGTGGGAGAGAGAGGTTTCACGTGTGAATTTCAGTTGCTGACATCGAGCTCAGAATTCCAAGCAAGATGAGATTAGCACTAGATTGTCAGGTTGTTTTCCAAAAATCCTTTTGGATTCATGCCTGATGTGGGAAAGAGTCTGAAACTGTGTCTTCAGTTATTCAATCTATCATGCTTTAACTTTGGCTCGGTGTGTTTTTGATGTTCTCCAGCCCAGAGCAAATTGCAAGGGACATTGTACAATTGTGGTCACAACAAAAAAGACTTTCAAATGGCTGAATATGGTTTTATAGAAAAAATACATGGTTTAAAATTGGTTTAGTATGAACTATTTTATCAGTATTTTCACTTATAATTTTGAAAGTCTCTATATATGCATTTAAAATATATAGGCCTACAATATATTTTTTATTGCTAAAAAAGTGCTAAAAATAGCAAAAGATTTGTCGTAAAATACATTTGACAAATTGAAATAATAAACAAAATATAAGAAATTCTAACATTTAAAAAATTTAAATAGCTAAAATATTATTCATAATTTACATGAAATACATTTATTTATTTAAATGTCTTATATGGAAAATCAATCTATCTATCTATCTATCTATCTATCTATCGATCTCTCTATCTATCTATCTATCTATAAAAATCAGTGAGTTTGTTTTTTTTACATTTGTCAGCTGTCATGCCATTTTCCTTTCATATTCATATTCATATTCATTTGGCAGCCTCTCTTATCCAAAGTAAATTGCAAATGAGAATAATACAAGCAGAAGTTATTAATCCAGCATTGTTGGTCAAAAAAAAAAAATGCAAGCATTACCATTAATCATTTGTAAAAGGTTCAGAACTTAAAAAAAAAAAAAAAGATTGCTAGCATTTTTGGCTTTGTAACGTCTTTCACCACAATTGATTTATTCATAAATGTACTGTCTCTGATGTTATTGGTGTTTATTATCTTTAATTATGTGAAACACCACTTCACTGAACATGCCAGCCATGGGTAAATCATTAATGTATTTTTTTTTTATTCTACAGTGGTTTAAGGAGACTTTCTATGAAAAAAGAATGGGAAATGTATTAATATAGCACAGTAGGTTTAGTGTAGTATTATCAAGTTTACATTTCAGAAAAAAAAAGACCAGATGGAAATGCCACCGCAGTTGTAGTATGACCCCAACCTGTTGTTTTAATATCAATAGTATTTGTGTGCAGGCATATGTGCCGATTTTGCTCTCTCTCTCTCCTTTTTGATTTTGGCTTTTTGTTGTCTTCTCTTTGTTTTTTTCCTGTCTTCTTCTTTGTATTTTCTTCCTCTTCTGTCCCTGTCTAGTCTGTCTTCTAAGGGGATCCAGAAGGAACACACACACATACACACTATCTGGGTCAGACGGGTCACATCTGAGGCCTGTCAGAGTTGCTGTGTTGTTACACAAGCATATAGCCAGTGTCTGATGTTTGTTTCATGTGGTTTTTAATGATATCTCTCCAGCTCACTCCTGTCGGTACCACCATCTTCACCGGCTTCTCAGGAAGCAACGGAGCCACGGACATCGATGACGGACCAAACGGACAGATCGAGTACGCCATTCAGTACAACCCAAATGACCCGGTACTTCATCAGATCAAACAGACCTTCTGCAGTTACACTCAAGTGCTTCATTGTAATTAATTATTAATTTAAAGCAGTGACTTTATGAGTGGACTTTCAAACTGCAATGTTTTATTTAAAATAGTGCAATCTTTCTCTGTCTCTCTGTCTTAGATGTCAAACAGGACTGTGCGTGTTGCTGGGACGCTGTCTGGTAATATTGTTTTGGCAGAGCGGCTGAACTATGAGGAGAGAACTCGCTATCTAATTATAGTCCAGGCCAATGTAAGATTATTAACACATAAAATATCCTTCACTATCATATGATGTTGTTCTTTTATGCTTTAATACATTTAAAAGGAGTGCTTCAGGGTAAATACAACTTAAGCTATAGTGACATGTTGTTGATTACCACAGATAATAAGTGTGTTTGCAATAATGCATTTACAGTACAAAAGATTGTTGATGTCTTTTGGGGAAGGCATAGTGCTGAGATAAATGTTAAATACAAGGTTTTTAAAGTGCAGCCACAAAGCTTTGCGTTATAGATGTTTGTCATGACACTAATCTAAACTAACTAAAAATCACTTTGCATGTGTATGTTATTTATTTATTATTTAGTAATAAAAAAAACTTTTTTTTTAATCCCAGTTTTAACACAGTTGTTTGAGTGATTTTGTTTAAGAGCACTGGTGAATTTAGTGCATTTGTGAGTGTGCATGTGAGAGTTTAGATTTGTTTGTGAGTTTGCATTTGAGAGTGCTTGAGCTTGGATTGGAGTGCTTTTGAGTTTGTGTTTGTGAGGTCATCAGTTTCAGAATTTATACCTGCGAGTTTACGTGTGAGAGTTGTTGAGTTCACGTGTGAGTTTGCATTCGAGAGTTTTTGAGTTTGAATTATACTTCCAAGGTTACGTTTGAACATTTTTGACTTTGTGTATGCGTTTATTGGTTTGAATTTGTTCTTGGAAGTTTAAGTTTGAGAGTTCTTGAATTTGCATATGTAAGTTTATGGTTTCGAATGTGAATTTATGAGTTTTCATTTGAGAGTTTTTGAATTTGCATCTGCACTTGCGATTTTACGTGTAAAAGTTGTTTAGTTCAAGTTTGTGAGTTTGCATTTGACAGTTTTTGAGTTTGAAGGTTTATGAGTTTGAATTTGTACTTGCGAGTTTGTTTGAGAGTTTTTGAATATGCATAGATGAGTTTATTGATTCGAATTTGAGTTTATGTTCATGAGTTTTTAAGTTTTTAAGTTTATACGTTTGAATTTGTACTTGAGAGTTTCCGTTTGTGAGTTGTTTGTGAGTTTGCGTTTACAAGTTTATGTACGAGAGCTTTTGAGTTGGTGTTTGTGAGATTGCATTCGTAAGTTCTTGAGTTTGCATTTGATGATTTATTAGTTTGAATCTGTGCTTCTGACTTTTTCAGTTTGTGTTTGTGATTTTATGAGTTTAAATTTATACTTGCAAGTTTACATTTGAGAGTTTCTGAATTTGCATTTGTGAGTTTGTAAGTTTGAATTTGTACTTGCAAGTTTGCGTTTGAGAGTTTTTAAATTCTTGTTTGTGAGTTTGCGTTTACAAGTTTTTGAGTTTATGTTCGAGAGTTTTGAGTTCATGTTCGTGAGCTTGCATTTTTAAGTTTTTGAGTTTGCATTTGCTGGTTTATGAGTTTGAATCTGTACTTCCGACTTTTTCATGTTTGTGAGTTTATAAGTTTGAATTTACGCTTGTTAGTTTACATTTGAGAGTTCCTGAATTGGCATTTGTGAATTTATGGGTTTGTATTTGTATTTGCAAGTATATGTTTGAAAGTTTTTAGGTTTGCATTTGTGAGTTTGTAAGTTTGAAATTGTACTTGTGAGATTACATGCAAGAGTTTTTGCATTTGAGAGTTTTTGACTTTGCTTTTGAGGGTTAATAAGTTAGAATTTGTATACTGTGCATAACATTTAAGTTCACCTGCCTAGAAGTACACCTGCTAAAAGTGCAACTTAAAAGCTACGTCTTAGTACAACTTCCATTGTTTTACTATAAACACTTTTTTTGATGTAGTTCATATCTTGTTTATCGTCCTTAACATGTTTATAGTGCGCATTATTGCTTTAAATTCAAACCAACCCTAACAATGCGCATAAACTTTTGCTAGTAATTGAAGGGTTACTGATCTGATCCCTGTGAGGAGTGAGCCATGAGCTGTAAGTCACTCTGGATAAAGATGTCTGCTAAATGACTGCTTACTCTGTAACCTTTCCTGTAGATTGCAAAAAATAACCTTGACTTTTCGGTCAAGCGGTCTGGGCCCGTTAGATTGCCAGTTTGCACAATACACTTTTTAAAATTCCAAGCACCTCCCTTTATCTGTCACTGAATAACCAGCATCCTGATTCACTTCCAAGTGCATCCCTCCACCCTCATATGAGCTGCATACACAACTAGCTCCAAACCCATCTAGAACAGCATCCCTGTGAGGGTGTCCAGACCCCGGAGGACGTGAGCATGTTTTCATAGAGCCAAATGGCTCAAATAAATGCTTTACATCAAGGCTGCAACAGCTCTCCTTGAAGAAAATGGAATCATTTCAGGATGTGGAAAATGAGGGGATGGATTTTCTACTGTGTTTTTTCTTTTTTCTCTCTGAAATCTTTTCAAAGGAAAAATACAGAACAGCAGAGTTGGCTTTGATATGAATAATGCACGTTTTGTTTAGATCCTGGTTGTTGGAATTTGTCAATAATTACAATTTGGAGAATTACATTTAATTACACTGCATTTCTTCTTTACCTGTTGGTCTAGATTCAGTGATGTTAAATTTCATCTTGTACATCTGACAGTATTTAAGATTTTCTGTGTGGAAAAATATCAAGTTTATAAAAGGTCTCAAGTTCACAGTATGATATACAAAAATTAAATTGTGCATGTTTATTTAACAGTTTAGTAACTAAAAAGGTATTATGAAAAAACACCTTTTGCTTGTTCTAGCGAAATTTATTTAAAAAATAAGACCAGTTGATTAAAAGTTTAAATATTTAAAAATAAATGAAACTATTATTCTTTTCCCTCATTCTTCTGTTCTCGTTATCATTGTCTCTTTGTATGCAGATCTGTGAGTGTTGTATCTAAAGGTCTGTATCTATGGTAACATGCCAGCTTTTTTTTTCCAGGACCGGGCTCCGTATCCGGGAACTCGTCGCACAGCAACCACTACTCTAACTCTGGATGTTTTGGATGGAGATGATCTGGGTCCCATGTTCCTCCCGTGTGTTCTGGTCAACAACACACACGACTGTAACCCCATCACATATCGTGTGGCTATTCCTGAGCTCACCGACCCGGTAAGAACTCGCAGAGAACCTCAGAGGTCTTTAAATGTTGAATATTCCCTTCATATATTTATTTTCCAACTGGAAAAATAGGTCCAAACCAGGTAGCTTTTGCTTGTCTGAGATTATCTACCAGCTCTTACAGACTAGACCAAGGTTGATCTACTAGGTTGATCTAGGACCATCTAATGATCATGGTTTCTAGCCGGTCCCAGCTGGATGTTTCCAGCTGCCAGCTGCCACCTTAAGATTTTACCTGGAATTTCGAATAAGGATGTTGTCAGAGTTATTTGCCACAAGCTACAATCATGGCATCCTGGCATATAGGTACAAAGGCAAGAAGATGTCTTCGTTGACTGAAACACTTCACCTGTGACCCATTGAGCAGGAGAGGGTGACCTGAGGCTAGGCAGTGGGCAGCCCTGGATAGATGCTCTTTTAGAGAAAGTCATGAGTGCTTGGGAATAAGATTTGCCTTGAACTATAAAGAAAGAAATAAACTATGCACTGTATGTGTATTAATAATTCAGCCTCACACAGCAAGCCTATTGACCGCTCATTGACTGTTTGCTATCGATCAAAAGTTTGGGGTCGGTAAGATTTTTTAAATGTTTTTGAAAAAAATCTCTTATGCCCATCAAGTCTGTATTTGTTTTTTGTTTTTTTTAAAAAGTAAAACGAGTTATATTGTGAAATAGTATTGCAATATATTTTTTAAAAGATATTTTAAAGTGTAATTTATTACTGTAATGAAAAGCTGAATTTTCAGTGTCACATGATTTTTTAGAAATCATTCTAATATGCTGATTTAGTGCTCAAAATTTTTTCTTAATATTATCAGTGTTAAAAACAGTTGTGTTTCTTAATATTTTTGTGGAAACTGATACATATTTTATTTTGATGAATACCAAGTTCATAAGGAAAGCATTTATTTTGATATTTTTAACATCGATGACTTTACTGTCACTTTTGATTAATTTAATGCATTCTTGATGAATAAAAGTATGCATGCTAACCTCGAACTTGTGAATGGTATAAAACAAAATTATAAGTTGTATATGAACGGTATTAAAAAAAGGTTTTAAAAAAGTATACAGTTTAGCAGTGATATGTTTGACTGCAGAATGCTGAAATTGACTGTGTTTAACTCCAATAGTGAACATATGGTTATCTTCTCATAATAATCACGTCTTGTTCATGGACACTTGCGGGACATTTCGATGTCTTCACTGGACATTGTATGGACAAGCTCAAGAAAAGTGTAAAGCTCAGTGTTTGTGTCATTGTGTTGTTGGTGTTTTGTTGACCCTTCACCGGTTAAATGTCAGTCCTTTCATATTTCCCATCACATACGTTGCTCTACTGACCTGTGCTTGGCTAAAGATGAGACTCATACAGCAGGGGCAGGAAGGGTGAGAAACGAGGGATTTAGATGAGAAAAAGAGGTGGCTGATGAAAGTTAGCTGGTACAGATTGAATGAGATCAGGGACAGGGAGTAGAGACAAAGCGGGATGAGACCCTCAGTAAAACCACAGGGTTCATCACCCATCAAAGCCAAGACGTGAAGCTTTGATGAAATCAGACCCCAGTTGAGGTGTTTTGGGGTGGGCAGACCCCTGAGGAGATGGATCTTTATGGAACCAAACCACATGGAGAGGAAAAAAAAAAAGAGAGAGTCCAGCACATATAGCCACGGCTGATCTTTGCTCAGGGGGAACTGCCGTAATTTATGCTAAAAATGTTTTCCACTGCAGACGCTGCACTCCCAACGGCTGCCAATTTCTGCACTGAATAAATGTGCTGCAGATTTGCTTCATTTCGAGCTGTTTTACTTTCCTTTTTGCATTCTGCTTGCTGCAATTCATGCGTTTTCACAGACAATCTCTTTTTCGCTTTTCCTGATGTTCTCTGATTATCTCACAAATTATGAAGGATTAGTGTGTGAGGAAATCCATTTCAGAAATTTTATTTAGATTGGGTGATTTTTTTTCCTCCCACATTTTACATTCATTCTGTTGATCTGCTCTGACAGTGGCTGTGTTTGCAGTAGCATACTTCTATTTCTGCAGTAGGCCTATATAGTATGAATAATGCATAATACTGAAAAAAATACGAAAATAAAAATGTTATTATTATTATTATTATTATTTAATCTGTCAAAAGTTAAATTCAATTGGATTTTAAAAAAGCAAATAAAAAAGTCTTCAAATTTTCATCTAAGCTGCATTTATTTGATCAAAACATAATAGTAAAAACAATAATATTTTGAAATATTATTACAATGTTAAATAATTATTTTGTATTTTAATATATATTAAAATGTGATTTATTACTGTGATGCAAAGCTGGATTTTCAGCATCATTACTCCAGTCTTCATGATCCTTCAGAAATCATTCTGATATAGTGATTTGCTGCTCAAGAAACATTTCTTATTATTGTCAATGTTGAAAACAGTTGTGCTGCTTAATATTTATGTGAAAACTGTAAGACTTTTTTTCAGGATTCTTTGATGAATTGAAAGTTCTAAAGAACAGCATTTATTTGAAACAGAAATATTTTTGAATTTTATAAATATTTTAAAAAATAAATGTGAGTTCTGATCAATTTAATGTGTCCTTGCTGAATAAAATTATTAACTATTTATAATAATAATAATAATAATAGTAATCTACTGACCACAAACTTTAACTGTAATGTGTCTTTGTTTGTTTGTTTGAGATGATAACTCATGTCATTAACTAAATTATACTTAATAAATAATGATAATGGGGTCATGTGACATCAATGTAGCATACTACTATTTTAAATAACTGACTATGTTCTGAGTGGGTGCATTATGAAACTATTTTAAAAGTTGTATGTTACATTGTAGTCACATAACCTCAATACCATGTTTAATTGAATCGTGGCTTTCATCTATCTTCTTATACAGTGCATACTGAAAATGCACATGCTACACATGGTACTGCAGGGATTTTAAGAGCAGTATTTTAATAAGTTATTGTAAACACATCGTGTATCAATGCATAGTGCATTATGTTTCAGATACTATTTTTAAAGCAATACTGGCCAGTAGTCAGTATGTACTGTGCAGTATGCAGTAAGCATTATGCTAGTGTTCCATTCCCAACGTAGATTCTCTCTCATTTCCTTTGGCAGGAATAGTGGTAATTAATGAGGTCACATATTTCACAATTAGAGCTGGGATATGGTTCGAGAGTCTTTTTCCTGTCTCTAGGCACAGATTAATCGGCCTAATACCTGCTGGAGGGGGGGATTATGGGTAGTTTTAAGCGTCTCAGGTGGGCAAGAATTCTGATTTACTGTGTTCACATATTTAACATTGAACGTCTGTATTTATGCTGCCATTTTAATGAAGCGCCCAGCCCAAAGGAGATGTTTCTTATTATCATATCTGTTAGAGGCCATATTTGTCTGCACGAAATGCACACTCATCTGTAGAGCACAGATTAATACAATCAAGTGTCCCAAGAGCTTTGCTTTTAGCCCAGAGGAAAATGTTGTTCCTCAGTGGATGCTCTTTCGTAGCTTGAGACTTAATGGAGATCTCAAAGGGTTTTATTTATGTATCAGCTTTGTTCCAGATGTTTCTCCTAAAATTTGGATAAATAGAAGTAGACAGAAAGTTGTATCTATTATTTAATGGACCTGAGCTAACATGAACTAACGATGAACAGCTAAACTAATGTTAAAATGAAAATTTGATGAAAAGTAATCACCCTCAGGCCATCCAAGATGTAGATGAGTTTGTTTCTTAATCAGAACAGATTTGGAGAAATTTAGCATTGCATCACTTGCTCACCAGTGGATCCTCTGCAGTGAATGGGTGCCGTCAGAATGAGAGTCCAAACAGCTGATAAAAACATCACAGTAATCCACAAGTAATCCACACCACTTTAGTCCATCAATTTAATGTCTTGTGAAGTAATCCAAACTATTGCTTTCCCCAGTGAAAAAGTAATCTCATCTGAATTAGGAGAGAAATATGCACAGATCAATCATTTACAAGAGAAAACAGTCCAAAACAGTTCTAAATAAATATATTGGTGGGTTTGGATGTAAGAGGACAACATGTGATGGACTTTTTCACATTGTTATTATGAACTATGGACTTGTATTTTGACTTAAGTGATGGTTTAAAGATAAAACTCCCTTAACTGATGGACTGGAGTGGTGTGGATTATTTGTGGATTATTGTGATGTTTTTATCAGCTGTTTGGACTCTCATTCTGACGGCACCCATTCACTGCAGAGGATCCATTGGTGAGCAAGTGATGTAATGCTAAATTTCTCCAAATATGTTCTAATGAAGAAACAAACTCATCTACATCTCGGATGACCTGAGGGTGAGTAAATTTTCAGCTAATTTTCATTTTCGTTAATTTATTTCTTTAATGCATTAACTAAAATGAACTAATTGGACCTTATTGTAAAGTGTTAACAAGATGTAGAAGTGATGCAGGTAGCATAGTTGAGATCATTTGGTCTAGGAAAAAATTGATTAGAAAGGCTAGGATGAAACAATAGATATAAAAAGATACTGAAATTGCATATTGAAATAATTTAGCCAGCTCTGATCTTGTTTGCCCCCTTAGTCATTTATTCTCTCCTTATTATTTATTCTCTCCTCAGAGCAAACTGAACCCTCTAAATGTGACACCTCCCATTCGAGCCATCGATCAGGACAGAAATATCCAGCCACCCTCAGACAGACCGGGAATCCTGTACTTCATACTGGTTGGTAGGTACTTCAATTCACATATTTTGCAAGTGTTGAAAAATAGACACATATACACAGCTGCATTCTTAACAAATGTTCCATACGTTTGAAAGAGAAACTCAGTTCTTTAATAAATGTTATTAGGGTTTAAAAGGGTGCACTGTTGTTGTTATATCTTTAAACACAGCAGACTATATAAGTTCGGATGGGACATATGGAATTCCCTTTATATGTATCCAATAGCTTAGTATAAATCAATTAATACCACAAGTTTTGTGTCTTTCTCTGTACTGTGTTTCAGGTCAACCTGCTACGTACCCAGAATTCTTCTCACTCAACAGGACCACGGCTGAGCTGCGGCTGCTGAGGCCTGTGGACAGAGAGCTGTACCAACGCTTCAATCTCGTCATTAAGGTCATTATATCACCATCAGGTTATCTTCTGGCTGTGAAGATAAGAGAGGTTCATCTAATGCCCTGCTCACTGTTTCCAGAGGCTCTTACATTTAAGCATCAGTAAGAGTGTCATCATTTTTACAATAGTACTGGCTGAATGTTTTATGACCAGAATAACACTCGATATTAACTGCAGTATATTTCTGGCAATATTCTCTTCCTGTTACAGCATCAGTATCAGCAGTTGAACACACTGTCTGTATGTACACACTTTCACTTTGATTTTGTTTAAAAACCTAGTGAGGTGTCTACTTAGGAAGCATATTAAAGCATTGTAGTCGCTGTCTTGATGCAAAGGATGCCATAAAAGATACACAGCATAATTACTGTAAAAAATATTGCAAGGCAGGTATATATTTCACATATACTTTTGTGGAAAATGCGGTTCCACAGTGCATTTGTGATGAACTTACAAAGAAAGAAAATGAAATGCTCTATCGTTATAATGTATTCAGTACTAAAAAATATTGACAAAACATACATACTGTTCAAAAGTTTGATTTTTTTTAAAGAAATTAGCACTTTTATGCAGCAAGAATGCATTAAATTGATGAGAAGTGAAAGTAACGACATTTTTATTTCAAATATTGCTGTTATTTTAAAATATATCATGGTTTCCACAACAATTTTAAGCAGCACAATTGTTTTCAACATTTCTGAAGGATTATGTGACACTGAACACAGGAGTAATGTCTGCTGAAAATTCAGCATTTCCATCACAGGAATAAATTACATTTTAAAATATATTAAAATAAAAGACATTTGCTTTAAATTGTAAAAATAGTCCGCAATTTACTGTATTTTTGATCAAATAAATGGAGTCCTGGTGAACATACAGTAAGGGACTTCTTTTAAAAGCATCTATCCAACACCGAACTTTTGAACAGTAGTGTAGTTCTGTATAATTAACAATATACTATTGTACTCGGTTTTTGTACAGTATGTGATACATATATTTATGCTTCTTATCACATCATTAGTTTAGCACTGAAATCAATCAATCATTCTAAATTCCCATGAGCTTTGTGCAAAGAGCGCTGTTTGTATGCCACAGAGTTTCTGCCTATGTAGAGTGTTCCAAATCACTTACTTGAGATCCCATTTCATTCAGGATGCTGCCTTTGTAGGTGGTAGACAGCGAGGCAGCTCACTAGCTTTTGGAATAGAGCTTTGTATATTTAATTACATTAAACATGCTGTATCTTCTAATTGAATTGAGCTGGAAGAGAAAGAGCAAGAGAGAGAAATTGAAAAAAGGAAGCAAAATTATTCTGCTCTGTCATAGATTTGGGTGGAACAACAGTGTAACAGCAGGGGTAATTTAAATGTTTCCTCTGTGAAACGATGCATGACTGTGTTTGCTGTTATGATTTCGTCATTTCATAATAACAAAGAACGATAGCTATTCTCAGTTCGCTTCAAGCTTGCTGAAATTTGAGACCAAATAACGAACAAAACATTGCCGCTGTCAACATTGTCAGATCTGCGTATGTGTGCGTGTTTCAAATGTGTGAAGTGGCTATTGAGTTACTGAGCTGCAGTCTTTCATGGCTTCTTAATGAAATCAGTGATAGACGGGGCTCATAATTGAAATGAAAATATTCAGGGAGATGTATCCACATACTCCTCTTTAATAAACAAAGACCAGTTTTGAGCCGTTTTGGGTCTATGAATTTTGGATAGTATTTTAATTGCTGGACTTTAATTAGAAATGAGTGAAGATGAATTAAAATCCTTTGATGAATTTGAATTTAAAAGAAAAAAAAACGTTTTACTTGATTGGCTGCACACATTACTTCAATTTCTTTACACTAGCTTAACTAGCTAAACTGAAGAAAAGGATTTATAATATATATAATAAATTTCTCATTTCTCATTTTCTGTTTATGTAGATGTAGTAAAAAAAACTACAACTGAAAAAAAATAATGAAAACTACAAAGACAAATATAAAAAAAGACAAAAACACAACAAAATATATCTTTAAAAAAAAAAATATATATATATATATATATATATATATGTATATATGTGTGTGTATATATATATATATATATATATATATATAAAATAAAATATATCTTCAAAAAGAAAATATACAAATAAAAAATACTAAATATTAATAAAAGCTATGAAAGCATCTCAGAGATACTCTTTTTTTTGGACATTTACCATAGTGATTTTTTTTTCTCATGTGCTATGTTTTTTGATCATTGTAGCTTGGTAATGTCATTTTCATCACAATAGCATGGTATATATTATGGTAATACCATGGTACTTCAATTTACTTAAAAGAATACCATGGTCATCATTCATTACTATTGTATTGTCATCATCAAGTTTGTATGGAAACTCATCAGATTATAGTTTGTTTGCAAATTAAAGAGTGTCAAGCAACTGTCAACCATATGACAACCTTATGCTTTTCTTTTTAGAGAATTTTAAGAGTTTATATTGTTTGTGAACAGGCCGAGCAGGACAACGGTCACCCTCTTCCTGCATACGCTGACCTGCAGATTGAAATTCTGGATGAGAACAACCAGGCACCATATTTTCAGCGCTCCTTGTACCAGGGCTTCATCAGTGAGTCTGCCTCGGTTGGCACCACCGTCTCAGGGAGCGCCAACCTCACGGCCCCGCTGGGCATCATCGCACTGGACAACGACATAGAAGAGGTGAGATGTTCTCATGAAAAGTGCCAAGACATTTTCACAATGTTGCTTCACTCCTGTCTTGAGAATGCAAAGATGCATAAAATCACAGATGGTTTCAGTCTCTCCATATGTTTTATATTGTAGCTGCTGCCAGGGGCCACACCAGTAGGTACCCGAGTGACGTGATGTGTGTCCTCTTTTTTCTTTTCTTTTCTTTTCTTTTCTTTTCTTTTCTTTTTATAATAAAATGGTTCGACAAATGCAGTTTTCTTTCTTTTTTGCTGTTTCCTATTAATACATGAAGTTGGGACATGATATATTGAATAATTTGTCTCTGTTTAGCCAGTAGGCCTTAATTTGACACAGCTGTGAGCCATTGTTTGGTACTCTTTATTTCTAGTCAAAATAGGTGGTAATGAGGCAGACACTCTCATTCTAGACAGCAATCAATTGCACAAACATTTGCATGCTAAAAGAGTTAACATTGTTTTCTGTTTTTCCTGAAAAGAGAGATTGTAAATTGTATATGTAAATGCAACCCAATGTTATCCTGGGTTATAAATACTGTAAATATGCAAAACATGTTAATGATTTTGTTTTTAATGAGTCTTTAATTGTGTAAAAAAAATACAGTTAGAACTAGAATTATAGTCTTGAAAAAAATATATTTATGATAAAAATACCAGATTTAAATAAGTTTGTTTTGGAGTTTTATTTCAAAAATATATTTTGCATACATACACACATTATAGATTTAATTAAACTAAATTCATTTATACTAAATCTAATTATATCTATACATTATTCTATCGTATTTTACATTTGTTTTATATACCTATCTCTCGCTCTCCCTCCATCTATGACTGAATTAATCAAACGCTGACTGAATAGATGAGATAAATCAATAGATTAACTAATGCAGGTGGTTTGCAGGCAAGCAGCTTGTATTGGCATATGATCAATTCTAATGACACAGCAGTTCTGTCAGTTTAAAATGTGCATGTACTTTATTTTCTCTCTGGACTTATACATTAGATTTTGACTTTTGAATTCTCTGGGCTTTCAAACAAGCTGGTGTATTTCTGTAGAGGATCTTGCGTGTCAGAGTGAATGAGGTGGTCGAGTGACTCTGTCTTGCATGTTATGCAACATGAGGATTGCGTGACTGCATGAGGTTTGTTTGGACGGTGTGTCATGCTCATATTAACGTGCAGTAATGCTGCATTTGACCTCTCAACTTTGTTTGTTTTGTGAAGACAAAAGATCCTCAGTTGAAGATCACTCTGAATGACTACACCGCCATCTTCTCCATCACATCTACTGGCATCACACGCTACCTTACTCTGTTGAAACCAGTGGACCGAGAGATACAGACGAACTACACCTTAACGGTACGTGGCACACGCAAACATACTGTGCACACATACTTACCTGATTGAAAACCTCCTATTGACTCTTATTGACCCTTGAATAAACTTGCATTTCATCCCAAAATCAAAAGAAAACAAGTTATGAATTTTGTATAAAGAAAATAAAACCTATTTTAGAACCATTAGATTATTAAAGGACATTGGTGGTGATTATCGTTTCTGTATCAATGTCACATTTAATGTATATTAGAGGGAAAAAGGTCAGTAATTAATATTTAAATCAAGCTAAATTAAAGATATTAATGCTAATATGTTTAACTATATAATGTATGAAAATTGCATTTTTTTAAAATTATAAAATATGTGTTTAAATGCATTTTAATATATAAAGGAAAAATATGTGTAATATATGCATTTTATTGAGATTTTAATTTGATATATCAGCAAAACGTTTGTTATTTTAAATATTTCCAGACTGTAAATGTGTAAAAATACAATTAGCACTTGCTGGTAAAATTATTCTAATGATTAAAAATTGCTCATATGATAAAAATGTTAGATTTCTGCAATTTTTTCCCCCCTAAAAAAATCCATTGTAACTATTAAATTAAGACAGTATTTTAACTATATATTTGTCTAGAACACACACTGGGATTTATTTCGAGTCCTTGTCACTCATGTCTCTTCTCTTATTGAAAATGAATGACTGGTCGCTTCAGTCTTCTGTCCTCTTGAGATTATTTACTGCTCTTCTGAGACCCTGTGTGCGTCACCATCTGCCCTGTGGGACTCCTCCGGCATGAGGAGCATCTAATTTATTAACAACGGGGAATGTTCTTACTTTAAGATTAATATTTCTGTCTTCAACATCAAGTCTCAGCATGACAACTGTTCGCTGTGATGAACAAAACAAAGCGATTGAAACGATTCTGGTTGTTCAGGATGTGAAGTGTCTCTTCAGTGTCTCTCCATCGATCGGATCTATTGATCTGAGATTTGGGCTCAAGTGTCTCTGATCTTTCCAGAATCCCTCATCTCCAAGGAGCAGTTAAAAAGACAGCTGGATCACAGGAGGAACATTTGAGCACAGTGTTTTGATCATTGTTTAATCTGAGAGGAGGTGTTTGTTTCATGGATCGTTCACTGTAGTGGCGTGTCGAGACGTCTTTCAGTTGTGAGTGTCCCATTTGGGATGATGTCATCACGGATGACAGAAGTAGGCGAGATGGAGTCTGAATAATTGAACAATTTTATGTGAGGGTGATGGTGTGTGTTAATAAATATGTATATATGTACACTACCAGTCAAAAGTTTTTGGACAGTAAGATTTTTTATGTTTTTTTTAAAGAAGTCTCTTCTGCTCACCAAGCCTGCATTTATTTGATTCAAAGTACAGCAAAAGCAGTAAAATTTTGATATATTTTTGCTATTTAAAAGAACTGCTTTCTATTTGAATATATTTTAAAATGTAATTTATTCATGTGATCAAAGCTAAATTTTCAGCATTACTCCAGTCTTCAGTCAGTGTCACATGTTCCTTCAGAAATCATTCTAATATGCTGATTTGCTGTTCAAGAAACATTTATTATTATTATTATTATTATTATTATTATTATTATAAATATTTAAAACAGCTGAGTACATTTTTTCCAGGAATCTTTGATGAATAGAAAGATTCTTTTTTTTTTAGAAAGGAATTATAGAAATGAATACTTTTTAGCAAGGATGCTTTAAATTGATCAAAAGTGATGATAAAGACATGTTACAAAAGATTTCTATTTCAGATAAATGCTGTTTTTCTGAACTTTCTATTCATCAAAGAAACCTGAAAAAATTCTACTCAGCCGTTTTCAACATAATAATATTATACATAACATAATAATAATAATAGTAATAATAATAAATGTTTTTTGAGCAGCAAATCAGAATATTAGAATGATTTCTGAAGGATCATGTGACTGGAGTAATGATGCTAAAAATCAAGCTTTGAAATCACAGGAATAAATGACATTTAAAATATATTCAAATAGAAAACAGTTCTTTTAAATATTTCAAAATTTTACTGTTTTTGCTGTACTTTGGATCAAATAAGTGTAGGTGTAGTGAGCAGAAGAGACTTCTTTAAAAAACATTAAAAGTCTTACTGTCCAAAAACATTTGACTGGTTGTGTATGTAAAAACCAGAGTTTGCTCAAACTAAACTCAAAACGTACATGGGTAGCCACTTAAACCAGCTTTATGACATAAGCCACTGGCTTTGGCCAATCATAGTTTAGAATTTTGGGACAGCCAATCACATTGCACTCGCCTGGACACGCCCCTGCTCACTGCAAGATCGTGACGATTTAGGTTCTGATAATCAGCGTTAATCCATTTGAAAGGCTTAACAATAGCCTGCTTATCAGCACAAAACAGAGACCCAATCACATTTAATATGTTTTCTTTAATAAAGAACAAACAGGCTTAAACAAGCACATGAAAGGAAATTAGCTGTAGAGTTATTAGACCTGGTGAGAGACCAACATAATCAAAGTCCACTTCCCTGCAGTGTGCTTTTAATGCTAAAGTTCATCCAAAAGTGAAATTCTGTTATCATTTAATCATCTCATCTTGTTAAAAAACCTGTATGATTTTGTTTATTCTGTGCACTCTTAAAAACAGGGTTTTTGCAGTGATGCCATAGAAGAACCATTTTTGGTTCCCCAAAGAACCTCAAAGTGAACAGTTCTTAAAAGAACCTTTTTTTTTTCTTAGTGTGAAGAACATTTTATGATCAAAAGAACTTTTTTCCATTGTAAAGAACATTCTGTGCAATGCAGAGGTTCCATGGATGTTAAAGGAACTATAGATGCCAATGAAGAAGAGTGTGGAACACACAAGAAGAATGATTGAGCAGCTCCCTTCCGTAAACTGAAAGTGAATAATGACCAGGGGCTCTCAAGCTCCGAAGAAGTGAAGGAAAAGTTGACAAAATTGTCTTTTTGGCTGAACTGAGTCTGAGTTTTTGGAGTGAGGGTGAATTGTTCATGCATTGTGTCCTTTTTGGCTGTGAGCGGTCACATCATTCACACGCGGCCTGTCTCGGGGGTTCAGCTGGACAGTTGATCCTCTGACAGGCCAAAGTTTGAATTCCCATCACGACTCTCCTGCCTCCCTTTAACTGACAAACACCTTTTCCCCTTCCCCTCATCCTCTGATCCTCCCTCTCTCATTCAGCACAACCGGCTGGAAAGAAAAATCGAAACTTAGATCTCTTTAATGTCTCAGTTGTTTCTTCTCAACAACAAAGACATTAAATGGAGAGCAAATGGACACTGATGCTTAAGTCTCCTGCTTGTCGGTAATCACGTTTCTCCTCAAGAGTTTCAGAGGAGATCTTAAATGAAACACAGTCGAGACTGTCTTGAAGTCTCCTGAGCTGCTTCCTCTGGGAGTTTCTAATATGTGGGTTTTTCTGACCGCATGTTTTTTAGCCTTGTTTTTTGTTTATTCAATTTTGTACTTTCATTGCCTATTCAAAATCCATTAGGACCAGGCACACAGAAGGGAAACTGGGTAAAAACGCTCTTTAAATGACAGAAACAGGGCTGCAATTTTCTGAGGCAGATGCTGAGATGTGGTGGCAGTTATTGTAAGGAAAATGTGAAGTTTTTGATCACTGAGATCTCTGATGACACAGTCTTTCATGCTGTTTTGGACTTGCACTTTATTCTGTCTCTTCAGTTTCTCTTTTTATTGCTGTACCATAATATGCCTTTTGATTGTGTTTGATTGAATACGTGCAGTTCTGAAACTACTAATCTGAAGTACACTCACATCATTTTCAAAGGCATTGTGGAACAGATAGACAGCGAAGAGCTTACTTTAGAGCTGAACTTACCAGGGTTATAGTAAGTTAACAGTTAACTAAAACTAAAATCTTAAAAATTTAAATCAAATTAAATTAAATTGAATTAAATTAAATTAAAAAATAAAATAAAAATTTAAACTTATTTTACTTTGGCTAGTTGACAAGGCAGTATTTCTTATTTTCGTTTAGTTTAACTTCATGTACTAAAATAACTAAAACGAACTGAAATAATAATAATAATAACTGTATAGACATATTAAGTAATAAAAATGACGAAATTACTGAAATTAAAATCACCAAATTTAACTGAAATTACAATGAAAACAGAAATTGTAAAAATTAAAACTCATTATTAACATTAATAAATACTATAATAGTATGTCAATTATACTAAAATAACACTGGACCTATATTATATTATATTATATTATATCTAAATAATAATAATAATTATTATTATTATTATTGTTGTTGTTGTCAACATCAT
Source organism: Tor tambroides (assembly GCA_021397915.2). Classification (NCBI taxonomy): domain Eukaryota; kingdom Metazoa; phylum Chordata; class Actinopteri; order Cypriniformes; family Cyprinidae; genus Tor; species Tor tambroides. The sequence continues at coordinate 2,040 of JAFVLL020041667.1, read as the reverse complement.
CATCATCATTACTATTTTTGTCCTTATTATTATTTACACCTTGTGTGCATTAATTCTGTCATCATTTATTAATTCCATTAAAGGATGTTTTATGTGGTCATATCAGTGGAAAAAGACAGCATGAGCATTATTTTTCAATCAAATTTGTATTTAAAACTTAATTCTATAATTTTGCTGTTCCAAAACAAAAGTCCTCCATATCCCACTTCCTGAACTGAAAACGCATAACTCTGCTATAAAGCAGACGCCAAGCAGCTGAAAGATCTCCAAGAATCAGCAGCCATACACTCTTTAAGGTCAAACCCAGCGAGTGGTCAGTAAGAGCGAGTGTCTAATAACGGCACACTCGAGCCTAGGGCTAGTGCAAGTCCACCTGGATACAGACCAAACCACTCTGGAGATCCCGCTGGCCTGGAGCTGTTCTCCAACGCAATGTTTACGTATGCAGAGCTCTCCTCTCCTGCTCAAACTGAGGAACCGCTGGGCTTTGATCCACATTTACTGCCACGATTCTCTAGGGGAAAGCTCATGGAAATGCAAGCCGAGGAACAACAGAGTAACCTACGGCTGCTAGCTCAGCACTTTGAGTGCCTTTGAAAGGATCACAGTGGGAGACTCTGGACAAATGTTTGCTGTGGCAGTTTTAGCCGATAACATTTGTAAGCTGTCCCATAATACTGAAAATTTGTTGTATGAAGTGCCCACATGCTGTGCTATATGTCAGATATAGATCAAATCAAATCAGCAGGTCTATTCTAAAGCAATACGCAGAAAAAAAAATCTTGGTTTACAGTAAAATTGCAAAAGATATATAAGAATAAAGCATATAGTTACTGTATACTATATATAATTTGTAGTGCTGGGCAACGATTAATTGCAATTAATCACACCCAAAATAAAAGTTTTTGTTTATATAGTATATGTGTGTGTACTGTGTATATTTATTATGTGTATATATAGAGACACACATACAGTATATATTTTCTAAATATTTACATGTATTTACATGTTTATATTTATATTCATATATATATATATATATATATATTTAATATATAAACATAACATATTTTTCTTAAATATATACATGTACGCGTGTGTATTTATATATACATAATAAATATACACAGTACACACACATATACATATATTTCCCAGCACTAATAATTTGATATTATAATGTCATATGATGTATATAATATATAATTATGTTAATTACATAATATTTTTATATTTTAAGCATAAACTGCATCGTAGTTTATGCTTAAAAAATCTAGCATAATAAAAAAATAAATAAAATTAGCTTTATGGTTAAATTAAACCAACGATATAAGATATACATGAATAAATAATGAATAAGTTAAATAGTAATTTTATAATTTAGAAGTTATGTCAAATGATATAATTTTATTAGTTACATAATATTTTATATTTCAAGCATAGACTCCAATTTTGTTAGAAATGTAATTAAAATGTATTTTTTAATATAGTGTTTTTAATATAATTAAAAATTGTAAGAATGAATAATCTTAATTATTAAAATACACAACCTAAAAATTGCAGATTGATCTGCATTGTGATTATAGATCAAACCAAAGAAGTAGCTGAACTGAACTTCAATGCACTGATGTACCTAGATATATTTGTCACTCATATATATATATATACTGTATATATACAGTATCTCACAGAAGTGAGTACACCCCTCACATTTTTGTAAATATTTTATTATATCTTTTCATGTGACAACACTGAAGAAATGACACTTTGCTACAATGTAAAGTAGTGAGTGTAAAGCTTGTATAACAGTGTAAATTTGCTGTCCCCTCAAAATAACTCAACACATTAGCCATTAATGTCTAAACCTCTGGCCACAAAAGTGAGTACACCCCTAAGTGAAAATGTCCAAATTGGGCCCAATTAGCCATTTTCTTTCCCCGGTGTTATGTGACTCATTAGTGTTACAAGGTCTCAGGTGTGAATGGGGAGCAGGTGTGTTAAATTTGGTGTTATCGCTCTCACTCTCTCATACTGGTCACT